>APFE031509732.1:22538-70745 GCA_000404065.3 Pinus taeda | reverse complement strand
AAAATAAATAAATAAATAAATAAAAACTAGAAAATATGAAGAAGAAGACCACTTCCAAAATTATTAAATTAACGAAATAACTATTTACATTTCATACATTAGAAAATTTAAAGTCAAAAAATAAGTCTTGTAAAAAATGGTCTGATGCAGAATAACCACTTTTTTAAATCAACATGAAAATGACTATCATTCTAAAACACAATGTATCACAATGTACATAAAAAAAATTAAAGTGCCAAAAACTATGCTCTAAAAAAAACATGTGTGTTTTGCATCACCCCTTTTCAAAATCGAGTCACTTTTTTTGCTATCTCTACAAAACGGGTAACAATATCAGTGCCCGTTTCAAGGTTTACATTATTTGTTGTTGTTCTCCATCTTTCCACACTTTAGGTTGCTCTTCTCCACTAGTTATGCTTTCATAGTTTGCTGTTGTCTTTCTCTTTTTATTGCTCCTTGGCCTTATTAGTGATGTTTTCTTCTCAGGCACCTTCATCATCAATCTTGTTATTCTTTCAATCTCTATGTCTAGCTTATCTTCTAACTCAGAATTACTTTTCCATTTGTTGTTGTACTCTCTCCACTTATCTTCAAACTGTTGTTTGTTGTCTTCTCTTTGAAGTTGTTGGATTCTTACCATCGCCCTTTCATCCTTATCCTCTTGTTGCTTTCCAAACAACCTCTATTCGATATCTGTAACATTACTTCCAAAAAGTAAATTGTCCTTCATTTTCCTTTGTAGTTGATTCCCCTCAATACATCACGATGTTGTTCATTAGTTCCAACATATTCTCTTCCCTCTTCTTTGACAAGCATCAGTAATTGTCCTTCACTTTCTTGATTGATTCTGACAATCAGTTAACTTATTCAAGCATGGTATCTTCATGCTTTTGATCTTCCTCATCAACCTGTCTGACTTGGTAACTTCCAGTATTTTCCAGTTCTAAAATTGACTCTTCACTTTGAAACATGTTTGTCTCATCTTCATCAAATCCTGTAATCTTAGAACAATTATAAGAATTAAAAATATAAGTCCTCATTACCTTTCCCTTCACTGACAAAATCTCAGTAGGCTACTCTGAGTTTTCTTTGATTCTTTTCTCAACACATCAGTATGTTGATTTAAACTCTCCTCCGTATCATCTGTTTCAACGATATCTTTCTTCTCTCATTCACAATAATGAAATCCTCCTTCTATAATGTCAATTTTCTAAGCTTTCATTACCATCCTCTTTTCGTTATGATTGTCTTTAACGATAACTTCTTTGTCTTCCTTTTTCAGCAATTTATCCTGAGTATACCTCCTCTGCTTTTCCAACTTCCTTCTTTGAAAGTCTAATTTTCCATATATCCCAATAATTTCAATTGGATTAGAATTTGGAAATTTCACACAATTTTCCATACCTTTCTTTGTTATTGACCAATCATCATATGTCTTTTCTCCCTTTATTAAACCTTTAGCATAGTCTTCCTCTTTCTTAACATCTTTCAGTAGATGTCCTTCTTCTTCAATACACTTTTCCTTAATGTCTCTTTGTAACCCTTCTTCAAGAGCTATGCTTTCCCCATCATCTACATTAATATTCTCCTGCATTTGTTCTTCATCAATGACATTAATCAAATTCATTAGATTACCTCTCTGAGACAATATTCCTTCGTTCTCATCAGAATAAGATCTCAATCTTACATATCTATGACATCTTTAAATGATTGTCTTCTTTCATTAAGTAACTCATCCATTAACTCTTTCTACTGTAACCAATCAAATTAATCATCTCTGAGAAATTTTATTTGTGACCTTTTAGTTCAAGATCTTCATCGATCCTAAAGACATCTACAAAAGGTTACTTTTCCCTTGCAATACCTACAGTCATACAAGAACTATCAGTTTTAAAAACATAAGCCCTTGTGGTCTCACTTGATACTTCAGTCATCATATCTCCTTGATGTTCTGAATTATCATAATAATTCATAAGATATTCCATAGATCTCCAGTCTTCATCTTCACCCAAAAGTTCACCCTGTTCTGCTTCACAAATGGAAACTTCCATTTCTAACTCAGCTTCTCTGAGTTTGTCCACCAACCACTTTACTTGCCTCTATTGTAGCCTTCTCTTTAACTTAGACCACTTCAATGTTTTTTTCCTCAAGACCCAACCTTGTCCTTAGTTTTCTTATAGTATCATCCTTAATACATTGAGTTGTTCTTTTAACTCCACAATCTCGTTGTCACGCTCCTCTTGACTCATTCTCTTGCCATTTACCTTGGAATCCTCCTTCTTCACATTTCTTCTTCTGTTGTCTTCGTTAGAACCTATGTTATTTCTATTATGACTATCAGTAGCCATCTTCTTCTCTATCTTCATGACTTCCTCACTCATTTACTATGAGATACATTAAAGCCTTTGCAACAACAAGTCCTCCCTGCTGCCACTTACCTCACCAAGATTTCCTCTGTACTTGGTCTTTTGGCAAGAAGTTGGTTCCCTATTGTCTCGAACCTCTTTGATAACTTCTCTCTACTCCTTCTAGGCTTCAAATCATCCTCACCTTTTAGGAACACAACTATCCTCTTGTATTTCAATCGCAATGAAATACTAGGTTCTGACCACCTCTTATTTCACTAAGAAATTCTTACTAGATTTCTTCATTCCTTAGCAATTCTACCCACATCCTCTGTGGAATTTCCTTTATGATTTTCCAATGAGCTGAAATAAAACCTCTGTAGTAACAAGTCTTCTTCTTGCTACATATGCCTGACTAAGCTTCTCTCCTCTGAGCTCAATCTTTTGGCATCTCTCTGGTTCTTTCCTCTGCAACCATATGAGCAGTCCATGGTCTAGGTTGCTGCAATCTTCCCACCTTCAAGCCCTTTGCATGATATTGTTTTACAATTCACCTACACTTTGAATGGATTGTTCTCAGTTTATTTTGCATCTCCAAATTCTGCTACCCTTTATCTCTGTCTACCTACTATTTTTCATATTTAAAATCTATTCTCCTCCTGCCTGCATACATACTTTCAAAATATAACTTTGTTTTAAGTTTTCTCAAAGAACTCTTACACAAAAAATCTCCTTATTCTGCTCTGATACCAAATGATGCCAGCCTAAGCTGCACATGTCCCAATGATGCAACCTAAGCCACATATACCCACAATATGCAAATAAAATTTCATGTCACACTATGTGTGTCTTCTCCCAGGAATTCCAAAATTCCGTAACTAGGGAAAATGATCTTAAACCAAAGTTTTAACAAGCGGAAATATAACATATGATGAAAACCGACATTATCAAAGTTCAATTCCTTAAGCAAAAATATTTCATCTAACTATCCCATGTTTAGACTTTAATAAACCTTTGAGAGGAACCTTCATAATCTTGGTTAATTCTTATTACCTGCACATATTAACCATACACCTTTTACTTTGGTTTTAGTTTAACCCAAACTTAAACCATAATCCATTCATTCTACTTATTTCTATTATAATTCATGCATAATAGAAATATCTCATAAACACACCTAAACCTTACCTTTCCACCATTCTTCAACCTTTTGCACATATTTTGATGCTCTCCTTAGAGCGTTAAATCTCCACTGTTGAACTCATTCCTCGATATGACAGTTATCACGTTACCCGATCATCAAGTAACCCAGACGATCTCTACCATTGTTCTTCTCCATCTAATCTAACAATTGTCATGTCACCCGATCAACAACAAGCTTGGCTGATCTTCACCATAGGTCAATCTCACTTGATCCAACGGTTATCGCACAATCTCGCACATATATTTGCATCAACAATATCAAATCGAAAGCACGCGAGAAAAGTGGTTTTCTCTCCCCGTCATTTTCTATGTGTCAGCCTCTAAGCTTAATCACGTGAATTTTAGAAATACAGCTTCCCACCTTTAGGCTGCATGAGAAACTGCTTACCATTGGCCAAATACCACCCACATGCCAAAACTTAAAGAACCTCAACTTAATAAAGGGTTAGCGCTTAATCTTCGTCATTTATCTACTTCACTTTATTTTGCGCAACTTAATCCTGGCCACCTATCACACACAACCTCATCCATTGATATGATTGATCCAATGCTTCTTATGCACCGTTACGTTCTTTTGGCTCCTACAATGAAATAGCTCATTTGGCCTTCTGCCTGTGTATTTCCTCCCGCCTTATAGTTTTCACTTGCTCTGATCTCGATCTTCGTTCACACCTTTATGCTTCTTTCATAAAACTTTAGGTTTTTTAACAAACCTTATAGTTATTCCTTCATTATGAAGGTTCTCTCCAATACTGTGTGTGCGCAACCATGTAACACACTCCTATATGCAGCTCTTCTCTAGTTCTACACACTTGCAACCTAAGTTATGCATAATTACTCAGGTCACACAAATAATCTATAATTCAATTACACAATACACATCATATAAACTCAGAATCAAGTAATCCATATTAACAAACAAACATTTACACAAGAATTTCTTCCTCGACCCGATATTCTATATTAGTGGCCTTTCCTTCCCTTGCCCATAGGCTTAACTGACTGACTGGCTTTGACTGACTAACTGTTGACGTCTACCTTCCTACTATGCATTTTAGGATTACATTTATAAAAAAGGTTATGTTTAACCAATTCTGGTTTAGAACCTTAATCTGCTGAACTAAATCCTAAATATCCTCTAAGTCCACTGTTAACTCCAGTAATCCCTAAGAATCCTCTTTAGTTCCATGAATCATGACACCACTTCCTAGTCTAAGAGTTATAATTGATTTCCAACTCTCTCTTCATCACTCATCGTCACTCATGTTCTCCTACATTCGAGAGCATTTATAAATATCCTCACAATATCTAATTAATTCCTATTCTAATCACTGAAAAAATTAATAATTACATAAATAGGAATCCAACTTCCTTGAAATCACAAGACCCCCTAAGTTAACTAGAACATAATGAAATTGCTGAGTTGTATGCTCTTGCATCAGATTCCCAAGGTTAAAATAATCATGATCTTCCTGGATCCCATACTTTGTTTTGTAATTTGTCTTTGGTTGTTGCTGTTGGTTGTTGTTCTCCAGGTTTCCACACTTTATGTTGCTTTGCTCCACTAGTTATGCTTTCACAATCTGTTGTTTCCTTTCTCTCTTTGCTACTCCTTGGCCTTCTTATTGATGTTTTCTTCTCAGGCACCTTCATCATCAATCTTATTATTCTTTCAATCTCTATGTCTAATTTATCTTCTAACTGATAATTACTTTGCCACTTGTTGTTGTACAACTCATCTTCAAACTGTTGTTTGTTGTTTTCTCTTTGAATTTTTTGGATTCTTACGAACACCCTTTCATCCTTACCCTGTTGTTTCTTTCCAAACAACCTCTATTCAATATCTATAAATTTACTTCCAAAAAGTAAATTGTCCTTCAATTTCCTTTGCACTTGATTGCCCTCAATACATCACTATGTTGTTCATCAGTTCTAGCATATTCTCTTTCCTCTTCTTTGACTACCCTCAGTAATTGTCCTTCAATTTCTTGACTAATTATGACAATCAGTTTAACTTCTTTAAGCATGATATCTTCATTATTTTCATCTTCCTCATCAACATTTCTGACTTGGTAACTTCCAGTCTTTTTTAGTTCTAAAACTGACTCTTCACTTTGAAACATGTCTGTCTCATCTTCATCAAACCCTGTAATCATAAAATAATTATCAGAATGAAAAATATAAGGCCTCATTACCTTTTCCTTCTCTGACAACATCTCAGTATGCTACTCAGAGTTTTCCTTTGATTCTTTTGTCAACATATTAGTATGTTGATTTAAACTCTCCATATCACCTTTTTCAATGATATCTTTCTGCTCTCATTCATAATAATGAACTCCTCCTTCTATAATGTCAATCTATTGAGCTTTCATTACCATCCTCTTTTCTTTATGATCGTCTTTCATGACAATTTCTTTGTCTTCCCTTTTCAGCAATTTATCCTGAGTATACATTGTCTACTTTTCCAACTTCCTTCTTTGAAAGTCTAATTTTCTATATAACTCAATAATTTCAAATGGAGTAGAATTTGGAAATTTCACATAATTTTCCATACCTTCCTTTTTTATTGACTAATCATCATATGTCTTTTCTCCCTTTACTAAACCATTTTCATAGTCTTCTTCTTTCTTAACATCTTTCAGTAGATGTCCTTCTTCTTCAATACACTTTGCCTTGTTGTCTCTTTGTAACCCTTCTTCAAGAGATATTCTTGCCCCATCATTTGCATTAATATTCTCCTGCATTTGTTCTTCATCAATGACATTAATCAAATTCATTAGATTACCTCTCTGAGACAATATTCCTTCGTTCTCCATCATAATGAGATCCTGATCTTCCATCTCTATGACAGCTTTAAATGATTGTCTTCTTTAATTAAGTAACTCATCCATTGACTCTTTCTGTTGTAACCAATCAAATTCTTCATCTTCTAAGAAATTTTCTTTGTCACCTTTTACTTCAAGATCTCCATCAATCCTGAAGACATCTTCAAAAGGATGTTCTTCCCCTGTAATACCTGCAATCATACACAAACTATCACTTTTAAAAACATAAGGCCTTGTGGTCTCACTTGATGCTTCAGTCATCATATCTCCTTGATGTTCTGAATTATCATATTAATTCATAAGATCTTCCATAGATCTCCAATATTTATCTTCACCCAGAACATCACCCTGTTGTGCTTCACAAATGGAAACATCCATTTCTAACTTAGCTTCTCTGAGTTTGTCCAACAACCACTTTACTTGTCTCTATTGTAGCCTTCTCTTTAGACCACTTCACTGCATTTTTCCTCAAGACCCAACCTTGTCTTTTATTTTCTTCCAATGTCATCCTTAATGCATTGAGTTGTTCTTTTAACTCTGCAATCTCCTTGCCATGCTCCTCTTGACTCATTCTCTTTCCATTTACCTTGGCATCCTCCTTCTTCACTTTTCTTCTTCTGTGGTCTTCCTTAGAACCTATGTTATCTCTTTTATGACAATCAATAGCCATATTTCTCTATATCTTCATGATTTCCTCACTCATTTACTATGAGGCGCATTAAAGCGTCTGCAACAACAAGTCCTCCCTGCTACCACTTACCTCACCAAGATTTCCTCTGTACTTGGTCTTTTGGCAAGCACCTGGTTCTCTATTGTCTCGAACCTCTTTGAGCACTTCTCTCTTCTCCATCTAGGCTTCAACTCATCCTCACCTTTTAAGAACACAACCGTCCTCTTGTATTTTAGTCGCAATGAAACACTAGGTTCTGAACGCCTCTTATTTCACTTAGAAATTCTTACCAGGTTTCTTCATTCCTTACAATTCTACCCACATCCTTTGTGGAATTTCCTTTATGATTTTCCTATGAGTTGCAACAAAAAATCTGCAGTAACAAGTCTCCTTCTTGCTACACATGCCTCACTAAGCTTCTCTCCTCTGAGCTTAGTCTTTTGGCATCTCTCTGGTTCTTTCATCTAGAAACATATGACCACTCCATGCTCTAGGTTGCTGCAATATTCTCACCTTCAAGAAATCTACATGATCTTGTTTTACCATTCACCTACACTTTGAATGGATTGTTCTCTATTTCCTTTGCATCTACAAATTCTGCTACAATTTATCTCTGTGTTCCTACTATTTTTCAGATTAAAGTCTGATCTCCTCCTGCCTGCATACATACCTTCAAAACATAACTCTGTTCTAAGTTTTCTCAAAGAACTCTTACATAGAGAATTTTCTTATTCTTCTCTGATACTAAATGATGCCAGCCTAAGCTGCACATGTCCCAATGATGTAGCCTAACCCACATATACCCACAGTATGCAAATAAAATTGCATTTCACACTATGTGTGTCTTGTCCCAGGAATTCCAAAATTCCGTAACTAGGGAAAATTCTCTTAAACCAAAGTTTTAACCAGTGTAAATATAACATCTGATGAAAACCCACTTGATCAAAGTTCAATTCCTTAAGTGGAAATATTTCATATAACTATCCCATGCTTAGACTTTAATAAACCTTTGAGAAGAACCTTCATAATCTTAGGTTAGTTGTTATTACCCATGCATATTAACCATACCCATTTTACTCTGGTTTCAGTTTAAGCTAAACTTAAACCATAATCCATTGGCTCCGCTTACTTCTATTATAATTCTCGTATAATAGAAATATCTCATAAACACACTTAAACCTTACATTTCCACCATTCTTCAACCTTTTGCACATATTTCGATGCTCTCCTTAGCACATTAAATCTCCACCATCGATCTCATTCCTCGATCCAACAGTTATTGCGTTACTCGATCATCAAGTAACCCGTATGATCTCTACCATTGATCTTCTCCATCCGATCCAATGGTTGTCGCCTCACCCAATCGCCAAAAAGCTTGGCTAATCTTCAGCATTGATCCAATAGTTATCGCGCAATCTTGCGCAGATATTTTTACGAGCAATATCAAATTAGAAGCACGTGAGAAGTGTGCTTTTCTCTCTCCATCATTTGCTATGTGTCGGCCTCTATTATTAATCATGTGAATTTTAGAAATACAGCTTCGCACCTTTATGTCGTGCGAGAATACCACCCACATGCTTAAATCAAGACTTAAATAACCTCAGCTTAATAAAGGGTTAGCGCTTAATCTCCACTGGTTATCTTCTTCACTTTATTTTGTGCGAATTAATCCTAGCCGCTTATCGCACACAACCTCGTCTATTGATCTGATTGATCCAATGGCTCATGTGCATCATTATGTTCTTTTGGATCCTACTGTGAAATAGCTCATCTGGCCTTCTACCTGTGTATTTGGTCTTGCCTTATGATTTTCGCTTTCTCTGATCTCGATCTCTATTCAAACCTTTATGCTTCCTTGGGAAACGTTTAGGTGTTTTAACAAACGTTACAATTATTCCTTCACTGTGAAGGTTCTCTCCAATACTCTGTGTGTGCAACCACATAACGCACTCCTCTATGCACCTCCTATTTGTTTTTGCACACCTGCAACCTAAGTTACACAAAATTACTCTAGTCACACACACAATATATAATTCAATTACAGAGTACAAATCATATAAACTCAAAATCAAGTAATATGTATTAACAAACAAACATCTACATAGGAATTTGTTCCTTGACCTAATCTTCTATATCAGTGGCCTTTCCTGCCCTTGCCCGTAGGCTTAACTAACTATTGACCTCTACCTTCCTACTATGCCTTTTAGGCTTACATTTATACAAAAGGTTATGTTTAACCGATTTTGGTTGAGATCCTTAATCTGTTGAACTAAATCATGAATATACTCTAAGTGCACTTTTAACTCTAGTAATCCCTAATAATCCTCCCTAGTTTCATGAATCATGACACCGCTTCCTAATATAAGACTTATAATTAATTTCCAACTCTCTCGTCATCACTCATCATCACTCATGTTCTCCTACATTCGAGAGCATTTACAAATATCCTCATAATATCTAATTAATTCCTATTCTAGTCACTGAAAACATTAATAATTACAAACATAGGAATCCAACTTCCTTGAAAACACAAGTGATCCAAATTGGATCCTAAACACTCTCTAAGTTTTCATAAACTCATTCAAATTATGCCAAATAGATTCAAGTCTTAGAAAGATCAAGCTATTAGAAGGAATCCTCGTGACAGTTGTAATTATGATCAATGCGGAGCAACGAGGACCCTCGGTTGAGTGCGTAGACTATTGGCCCATGGTAATGCATGCTGGGGTAAACTGGCAAAACCGGAGGCCAAATCAAGAAACGGGGGTGGTTTCTCGCAGGGCATCTTCCTTAGTGAAGGAAAGCCCTGAAGCGCCTAGACGTACACCACTATAAAACTCAGAAAAGTAATCCATTCAGTTCCATAACGTGGGATTCCACAAACTGATAGGATATCAGAAGGCCTTGAGGTGGTAAGCAGTTTTACTGAGTCTGATCCGATGCCACACATCGAGCGACACACATCTAGTATATGAGAGAGAAAACCGCTTGCAACGGATGGGTAAACATCATGCAACTTGTCCGCCCAATATGAAGGATGACTATAGGATTTCAGGGCCAAGATCAGCGACAGAGATGTGTCCTGATCAAAAAGCAAGATGACAAGGGATTTGAAGTCCAACGTGGATGAAGAGTTGGCAAACAATTCATGTTTTGCGGGTGATATTGAAGCATACAAAATTAACGACCATTCAAATATGATTCAAGGAATCTAACACCCAGTTCGTTAGGAGGTAGGTGGCCACCTCCGTGTGAGGCATTACCTAGTGATGATCATGCAGAGAAGAGGAATTCAAACAGATAGAGGTAAGGAAACCAAAAGGCAGGGAAGCAAAAACAAATAGTCAAAAGAACATACTGGCTTTAAAGTCATGACTTGACAGAAGCAGAAAAACACAAGAAGGCAGATAACTAAGAGCAGAAAACAGAGAGTAGAATCCAAGCTGACCTAAAGGAAACATCAAGCCAGATAGAGCCAAAGAGAGTCAAAGAGTTTGTGTACTCGATAAAATACTGGAGAAGTTCAAGCAAACTCCTCGGCATAGGCCTGTCATACTACTGTGACCATCAAAGGTCTAATTTCAGTAAGGAGAGTCTGTGCACTCCATTCCTATTGACTCTTATCTATTTAGTGAGACTCGAATTGAGCTCATTGTTGTAAAAGCCCTGCTTAAAATCATAATAGAGAGGCCACCACTGAGAGATGGACCAGGAGATGTAGCCCAGGAGCATTGGGTGAACTCCTTATTAAACTTGTTGTCTTACATGTTTTCCTATTATGTTTTCTCTGACTTTCTCAATGTTTGTGTATTTTGCAATCTTATCGATCCATTGCATAAGGTAAAATAGGCACATCCATGCACGTAAGTTTGTAATACCTTTAATTCTTTGTTTTGGATAAATTCCAGATCAACAAGACCCTCTAAGTTAATTAGAACATAATAAAATTGCTGAGATTTATGCTCCTGCATCACTTGTCGATAGCATGAGAGCGGCTATTGCATAAGAGATCAAAAATAATAGTGGGACACAGGGACATGTTGTCAGAGTGGCTGACATGTCTCCGAATGGTTCTTTTTCTAATGTTGGATGATTGTGTGTGATGTTTTCGTCAATTCCACATCCTTAAGGTCACATAGGAGGTCGAATCTAATCATAGTAGCTTTTCATCTCATGTTTACCCTTGTTGGCATAGTGACTTGGGTGGATATGGGAGGAGGGTGTTATGACCCCGAAAACATTAGGAAAATCATGTAGATTCGCTTCCCAATGAATAAGGAACACATGCATTATTTCTTGGGGAAGATCAATTTCCTTGGCAAGTTCATCTCTTACTATGCCCAAATTGTTAAACCGGTACAAGAGATGGTGAAGAAATACCTAGTCTACAAATAGGATAGAAGGGAAAAGGATAACTAGGTTATAGTAGAAGCACACATGTTGTACATCCTAGACTTCATTAAATATTTCTTGCTCTACACTTTTGCTTCTACTACCTCTCTTGTGGTTGTACTCACTCAAAAGGATGAATTGAAAAATAAGCAACCTATCTCCTTCATGAGTGTAAGTCTGCAAGGACCAAATCTTAACAACCCCATCACAGAAAAACATGCTTATGTCTTATCAAAGGTGGTAAATCATTTTAGGACCTATCTATTTAAGAACCATTGTATTATCTTTGTACCGCACCCAACAGTTAGATCACTTGCTTTTTCAACAAGAGCTGGGTGAAAGGAGAGCGAACTGGATGGCCGGGTTATAAGACTATTATATAGAAATCAAGCGAGTTCACATAGTCAAGGTCCATGGTATTTTCCAACTAGTAGTAGTAGAGGTAAATGTGAAGGAGGAATAAGAGGAGCTCTCAGGATGGGAGCAATAAATTGAGATGTATAATGTTGAGCGAGCCTCCACCACTATAATCATAAACTCTTAGTACACAGATGTCCACTAATACCTTGAGAATGACTTAGTGCCCTATCACTTTTCCACATGATAAAAGAGGGAACTCAGACTTAAAGACTTATCTTATTAGTTGGTGCATGGGGTGTTGTTCATATTGTAGCACAACGAAGTATTTCTCAGGTGTTTGGAGGTGCATGATTCAAAAAAGGTATTGCGTTATCTGCATGATGGGCCAGCCAAGGGAAACTTTGCAGGAAACACTACAATGCATAAGGTTATGCGGGATAACTTTTACAAGCCTATAATATTCAGAGATTATCATGATCACACCTGCAAGTGTCTTGTCTTTGAAAGGTGTGCCAATAGAAACAAGAAGTCAGCTATCCCACTACAACCCATTGTAGTGGAAGAACCTTTTCAACAGTGGGTCTTGGACATTATTGGGGAAATTTTCCTGCACTCATCAAAGGAGCATCACTACATTTTAACTATTAAATATTATTTCACACAGTGGACAAAATTAGTTCTACTCAAATAGGTGAATGATCAGGAAGCCGCCATTAAGACTCTATGATTTCACTTTAGAAAATGGTATCATTTTGAACCATTCAACTAATTATTATCCAGAAGGGAATGGTCTTGCTAAATCCACAAACAAGAACCGTATATGCATTGTCAAAAAGACCATATTTCCTTAAGAACAAAAATGGAACTGTGCTTTGGTGAATACCTTATGGGCTGATAGAGTCATGCCAAAAACTTCCTTGAACATCTCCCCTTACTTCCTGGTGTACAGAAAAGAAGTCATCCTCCCGTCGAACATTTACTTGGCTTCTCTCCAACTATCACAAGAATCCCAAGGCCATGTTTGTTAGTTAAGTGAAGGATGGACACTCTTCATAAACTATAGGAAGAAAGATTGAAGATAAGGAATTTGTTTCACTTCACCAGAGTCATATCAAGAGGTGGTTCGATAAGAAGCCTGATGGGGAAAACAACTTTAATTTGGGTTGCTTAGTCTTAAAGTGGGACAAATCCCACGAGGACAAAGGAAAAAACACTAAATTTCAGTCCCTATGGATTGGGTCATTCACAGTGTAAGAGAAGATTGGACAACACACATATCATCTTCAATCACTCAATGGGAATATTAACTCTCTCCCTATCAATGGCCAAGACTTGAAATAATATTTTCAATGAAAATATCGGTCCTTCCCTACATTGTGTACATAAACTTTGTTTTGTTTCTTGCTTGTTTTCTTGACTCTTGTGTGGGTTTTTGTTATGTGAATAAGTGTTATGTATGAGCATAATGCGACGTCTAAGTATATGTGTGGCTAAACTATAAAGAGGCTTGTGACAATTCAAAATTTGGCTAGCCTTTTATCCGTCTTCCTTGGGTTGGTTACATATTTTTCTTGATGACGTTCCGAGAGAAAATATGATCCTCTGTAAGGATAGTTTTGGTCCAAACATGAACCCATGTCTAGTCCAAAAACCTCATGCCTATACTCGATTTCTTCTGCTTGTTTTCTCTCAACCTTATCAAACTAGTAGAAACAAAGAAGGGGGAAATCTAAGCCAAAAAACCTAAATCAGAGGTCTCTATATTCTTCTCTCAAGGAACAACCTCTTCCTCTCTCCATAAGTTAAGATCCCTATTCCATGCCAAAATAAATAAGTGTCAATGCAAATTTCTGTTTAAATAAAAAAATAAAGGGAAAAGAAGAGAAAGGCTTCCTACATAGAAAGGTGAAGCAAGCAACTCTTCCAGGGTATTTTCCAAGCTTGTTGTCAATATATCAATGTTTGTGTTCCTATGTGACTCCGTTGGGGTACTTTCCAAGCCTATTGGCAGCAGAGAAATACTAGAGATGAAATATTATACTCTGAACATCTTAAGCTCACGAGCTACATTACCCTTCCCAGGTCGAAATGATGTGATTATGTTGAACCTTATGTTGTTTTCAACTGAGAAGGTATAGAGGGGATGATGTCTATTTGTGGGTTAAGTGGGAAGGCCAAAGTAATCTGCATGATGAATCCATACTCCTTGGAGAAGAAAGCCCTGCATAGAAGTAGTTAACCAAGACAAAGATGTTTTAGTTTAACCAGTGTGTTGGCAAGTGTTGTAGTTGCTACAAAACCCTCCAAAATTTTTTCTTACACTTAATTTTATATCCTTCCTTGGTATTCTACATTTTTTTTGCAAACACTAAAGCTCATTTCATGAGATTTCTTGCATTTCTTTGGTCCCTTTTGCATGTTGGGTTAACTGTTGCCTTTTGGAATGTTTGGGAGTTGTGTAATGTTTCCAAGTGTTTTATGATAGGTTCAAAGGTTGGTCTTTGTGTATATGAGTTTTCACAACAATGTAAACATCAATCATATCTATACACAACGCCTTGAGCATTATCACACAAGTGTTGTCATGGTCATCTTAAATCCTATCTCAAGTTTCACACTTGTCGTGAGGAAGTCACACAGAGGGAAATTCTTTTTATATGTGACCCGATGGTCTATGTTGTCATGTCGTAAAATTATGTTAAGTGTGTGATCATAGTCAAGGTTCGTCATAGTTCATGACACATCCCACACTTAGCTATTTTCAGAAAATATTCTCAATGGAGCAACTTAGCTTCACTGCGCCCTGACTAAATGGTTCACTCCCTAGTCCTAGCCCTCTACATTGTGACCTTATTGCTTGGAATTACAAAATTTGTAATCCCTGCTCCCCAAGGCTACTACTCTATGCAATTCCTATTCCCATCTCCCTATCATGACCCCCATAATTGTGCAGCTATGTCTCCCATTATGCCTTGAACTGCACACTTCACATCTTCAACTCTCAAGATTCTGCCTTGTCTTTTGGAATTCGTAATGCGCAAAAGCCCATCCTCACTTGGGATCCAAAACTGCACATATGCTTCTCCTAGTGTCCTTTCCCTCAATTGGACCCCACTGCCTCCAAAAACTACGTATTTCTATCCTTCAAGCCTCCCTGAGATGCACATTATGCAGTCTTAGAGCTCAAGCTCCCCCCCTGTCTGTTGAAATTGCAGAATGCATAGTCACTTGGCCCATCTCCCTAGTCTATGACTTATCCTAGCTTCATTTCATAGATAGGAATGCATCATCTTAAACTAGGGGGCTTCCGGATTGATGTCATCCCCTCATGAGTGAATTGCAAGAACATGTACACTTTAAAGTTATGGAGAGATGACGAAGAAGAAGAAGAAGGAGGGAATCATGCCGAAATAATCTCTTGTAGCTAAACTCACAAGTGGATCAATCAAGAGAAATTAAAGGGACACAACTTTGCAATTACCATCAAAGACTAAACATCATTGAAGACTCGACATCAGCAATCCATGCAGAGGTGAAGAGAAATCATATCCAAGAAGACATCCAACACTTAGCACAAATAGTGAATTGACATTGCCACATCACCAAGAATTCCATGTTATCAATGTCATGTCATGTCATGTCATGAGTGGTCATATGCCATTTCACTATTGTGGACAATGTATATTGTATTCACATGTATTATAAAGTGGGAATCCAGAGGTCATACATGAACATGGAGAGTCATGTAAGTTGAAAAGTCATAGGAAGTTGAACATTCATGAGGGTAGCCAAAGAGTCACAAAGGGGAAGAATTACTTGTTGGTTATATATAACCCCTCCTTGTATGAGCAAAACAATTTTCATCTTGGCTCTTCCCACAAGGCATTTGAGAGATCAAATAGTTATTTGATGAGCATGGAGTGGCTCCAGTGTCCCTCTATTGGGGCTAGTGATATACATTGTAAACATGTGTCTTCAAATTTTTTCTTAATAACATAAGCCTTCAAGGCCAACACGTTTTTCATGCATGGACTATGAATATTCGTAAGACTATTCTGTGGAATTTTGTATTTCATGTTTTCTTTGACATGTACTAAGATAGCTAAACTATTTCAGTTATTTTAGTGCGTATCTTATTGGGAGTGTGTTGTAATGGTTGTTATTGATGTCCCATTTTTGTTTGTAGGACTTGTTGGGAAATTTTTGACCTTGTGGTAGAAGGTGTGAATACTTGTCACAAAGGTGAAACATCATAGGCTTTATGATGGGTGAGTCATGCTTAGCCAAATGGAGAATTAGCTAAGTGCCCTACATGACTCATGGACAGACCGAAGGAAGGACATACGAAAGTGAATGCAAAATGACATACTTGGGTGGACTTATTCATTATAGTTTTGTTGAGGTCAAGAGGAAATCTTGTTCAGACCTTTAGTGGGGGAGAAAATGATGAAGGAAGGTACCTACAATGTGAGGGTAGAGTGACCAAGGGAATGAATTTGAACAAGCACAAGGATGTGATGAATGAAGTTGTGTTGGGTCTACTTGGGTGGAAAATTGGGGCAACTGAAATCATGGGCATCGAAAAAAAGAGAAGGATGCATGACTAACTTCATGTAGAGACATCAAGTAAGAGTTCTTGTAGATATTTCAGATGGGAATCAAGGAGAAGTGCCAATGTGAAAAATTTTGGTAGATGGACTAGTTGATGCGACATAAGGACATTTTGCAGATTGACCAATGGGGATGTTGTACAAAATTTAGCAACAAGTCCATGGTCATTTTTGAAAGAATACATGGGCAACCTATGAGAGCATTCATATGACAGAGAGGGCATAGTAATATTATGATGGAACTTGAGATCGAGAAAAGTCTGCTTGGAAATGTGTTGGATGGAGATGGTTTAGGAGAGCTCATGACGACTTGAGAGAGTTGCAACCAATGAAGAATTCATACTATGGTGATCTTGGAGTATTTGGTTCATTGAGGAGCTAAGGCTAGTTTGGTACTTGAATTTGATGTGGTATGGGACACATACCTTAGACATAGTATGTGATATGTTCATGAGGAGTGAATTGATGGATACGATATATATGAGACACTTTGAATTTGGATGGAGTTGCAATGATAGAGATCCCTTGCTGGAAGCACTTGGGCATCAGTTGAAATGCTTGGGCATAGCAATTTTTATGGACATTGAGGTTGTTCCTCTATGACCATGGGTAACACATAGACGAGATGATGAGGTAGGCATAGACTTTCCCCATTGATAGCATTAATGGGAATTGTATCACAGATGAGATGGAGATTTTTGCATGGACCTGAATATGGCACATTGATACAAAGAGATGGGAAGATTTCTTGATCAAGTTGATGATGTGATAGAGTGTTGGAGAAAAAAGTGATGATGGCATGAGGAGGTGCGTTCTCATGGGTTTGGATGATGGTTGGACTGGCCATCCAACTACTTCGAGTCATGAGGGCTAGTAGTGTGTTGAGATGTGTTGGACTTGAGTTGGAGTATCATATCAGCGGTTCCATGATGATGACGATACATGGTAGATTGGCATGATATGAGTTGCAACCATAACATATAGTTTAGTTGGAAGGAGAAACATTCCATGAGATGGGGTTGCATGGAGGATTACAAAGAGTGTGGTTGATGACCCTGGATTGAGGAGTCTTACCCACATAGGGTCATGGATCTTGGTGGAGGCTTGTGTGATGAGAGAAAGGAGTTCATGCAGCATGGGCATTTGATGTTGGAGTTGGTGGCAATTTGCAACATTTTTGTATTAGCGATGGAGTTTGCCAAGATGGTGTTGCTAAGGGAGAAAATATTTTTCAAGTGGGGGAGGATGTTAGGGCGTTGAGTTGATGAGCACCCTTGGGAGTCAAGAAATCGAAGTCACGGATATGGGTGCACCATTTTTCTGTGATGGGTGCCCATGTTCAGTTAAAGGCATGTACGACATAGGAGTTCGGTTAAAGGCGACTCATCATCGTTTAAAGGCACATGTGATAGAGTAGTTTAGTTAAAGGCAGCTCAACATGGGTTAAGGGTGAAACGGTTGGGTGACCTGGTAGTGAGACAAGTGGGCACGTGCAGGCAAGCGAGGGCACCGACCCAACCAAACATTGCTCAGTATAAGGCTTAGAAAAAAGAAGAGGGTGAGTGTTGGACAGGTTGGGCAGGAAAGTGGATGGGCAAGCCAACCTATGGGAAGACGAGAATCGATATGTCCCTTACAAAAATATAATGATGTGCAACATATAGGAATGGATGAGTGGAGTTCATTTAAGGCATCATCGAACCATCTCCACATTGCAAAAACAAATTCACACATCAAAGGGGTAGGGTGAACGAGTTAGAGGCACGTTCAGTGTGGAGGGAATTTAGGACTTGAATAGGGCATTCAGGCATACAAAAGGTAGGGCAGAGGAGGGTTGCGTGTGGCAGGATGCACGGTTGGGCCATGTGCTTTCCTAGACAGGCTAGACAGGAAGAGAATTAAATGAAGAGTTGTCTTCAATAGAAATTTGGGGATTCCTGTGGCAGTGTAGACCATAGTGCAGGTTGAATCGGGGAGGCCTGCACAGTAGGCTACACAATCAATAAACCGAGGCAAATTGTTGCACAATTGGATTTTTTTAATTGTGAACTTGTAAAATAAATTGTTGAAGATTTTATAAGTGTTGGGTAGACTTGTTTGATAGCTACCCCTCCCATGTACATTGTTTTTTGTACATGCTTATTTTTGTAGCTTCCTAATGAAAGATAGATGAATGAAGTTTAATTGTTTCACTGCATATTTAAAGAAGAAGTGGACATTTAACGAAATAATTTGAAGTGCTAAAGGTTACACGCAGTCTGAGAACCGTAGTAGTAATAAAACGAAAAGGTTTATTGGTGCCGCACCCCTCCCACAAGTGGAAATTGAGTCACGACTAGTGTGGTACATGACATGGTATATGGCATGGGCCTTACGGAATTATAACAATCCAATGCTTAAATCGTAGCTAATCCCATGCATGTTCCCTAGTAATATTTGAGTTTGGGATATCACTCAGGCTTAATAGAAAAGTAATTTCCTTCCACTCATGTGTATCTCTTTCTATATAAATCGCTTCATTTCATATGCTTCCCAAAATTAGCGCCACACGCTGAGAAAAATTAGAGTGTCCCTATATAGTATATATACATCTCTTCATTGCATGTGCTTACCAACATTTCCATCTGGCCATTTTTGTAAGGTTCTTTTGGTTTTGTGTTAATTACAAAATCACCTATTCAATATATCACATCATGATTTTTAAATATAATAATGGCATTTGCAACCACTAGATTCACTACCCACTGCTCTCTGCAGCAACGCAAATTCTTGCAATTTTCCATTGAAAAACCAAAATTCAGTTTCCTGTAAAAAATTAATTTTATCAACAGAAACTGTTACAATTTTAGGACTTCCATTGGAGATGCAGTATCAATTTGATGGATAGAGGAGAAACATGTACTGATATCGCTAAAACATTAAACATTTTGATAACATGGGATAAAATTGAGCAATAACATAGAATAGATTTGTAGTTCTTCAACTTGAATTTTATGAAAATTGAACAATAAATAGATAAAAGAACATATGGGTGGTCCTTTCAAATGATATTTGGAAGGCTATCTACTTTGAAGGACCTTGAACCCTGATAATGGTCAGAAATAATTTTAAGGGATCTTGAGATCCCTAATAATAGTCCAACAATTTTAGTTGATACATACGTTACAAATGCTTCCTAAATTTAAAATCTACTCAGACACCCAAAAATTGTGTCCTGATTGGGAAGAGTCACTGTCCTTGTGTAACAACCTTGGTTAAAATTCCATGTAATAGTATATAAATACCACGGATGATGGGACATGCATTCCAAGCTAAATGTTGGGCAAGGCATCCTAGGGGGTGTTCATTTGGTTGTTTATCGGTAAGAAAATTGGCAAAGGAAATGGCTAAGCATTGAAGAGGAAAAAAGGTATCTTGGCACATTTATTTATGAAAATAATGGAAATTAGGAGAAAAAGGAGGTGAAAGGTCACATGTTGCATGTGAGGAGGAAAATGAAGGAAAATAATGAAAATTATGAGAAAAATGAGGTGAAAGGTCATAGGTTGCATGTGAGGAGGAAAATGAAGGAAAATAATGCAAAATGAAGAAAATAGATCCCTCATTAATAAAAAGGCTTGTGAGGATCACTGGGAAAGCTTTTTTCAGTTTAGTTTGGGAGCTCTCTCATTATTCTCCCTGTCTCTCTCATACTCTTGGTAACTTAGAGTTTTCTTGGAGCACTCTTGGAGGGTGTGACATACTTGGATTCTTAGAGCAAGAAGGGAAAGGAAGAGCATGAAAGTGCAAGAAGGCATAAGCATCACCAACTACATCATATTTTCTTGTAGGTATTGAGTTGCATATATGATTTCTTCATTAATTTTGGCATGCATGGCACATGTATGTGGTGTCTTGGTTATTATCTGTCATTGGCATAGAGGATGGCCAGGATTGACAATGGATTGCCTAGCCTTGCCATTTCCTGGATAGCCATGGTGATTTTTGGTTTAATTTCATTGCTTTGTTTTGGTTAGTTCTCATTTTTCCATAGCTTGGGTTGAGTTACTAGCCGTGGAAGCCTTGGCTGGAAAAATTCTCTGGAATCCCATGGTGGGTTGAGTTACTAGTCCTGGAAGCCTTGGTTGGAAAAACAATGTGGAAGCCCTGTATAGGCTATGGGTTGAGTTACTAGTTTTGGAAACCTTGGTTGGACAAACACTTTGGAAGCCTTGGAAGGCTTGGATGGAGACCAATCTAATGATGGTTTTTGGTGATGTTCGATTGCGAGGTGGAATCACTATTTGATGGGTTGAGGTGGGTGGCCTCTGGAAGCCCTGGATGAGTTTTGATTGATGTGACTATGAGATCCCACATTCATGCTTGGAATATGGCACGGGGGTGATTGGCTGAAGAGAGACTTGGCTCAACCAATATATGGTTGGGTGGAATGTGGTAGTTCCATCTCCAGTTGGTTCATGGAATTTATTAATGAAAAAAATTCATTCCCTTGATTTTCATGTGCAAATGTACTAACGTATATATATTTTTTGATGGTTGATATGTTTATTTTATTTTTGTTCCTATTATGTTTTTTATATGGAAATTTACCCCAGAGGTTGTTACAGAGTGGTATCGGAGCATGGTTCAAACACTTGGATTGGATGGGCTCTATCATAGGTAAAATGAAGAACAATGGTTAAATTTTAGACCTTTCTGTCATATATGTTATAACTTTTCTTCTGTGGTATAGTAGAAGTTTAAAATTTGTCCATATTGAAGGTAAATCCCACTGATATTGCGGTAAATATTTTAGATATTGGTTCACAATAATTTAGGAATTATGATCTAAGCAAGATGACCTTACCAAATGCACCTTTAAATAGGTCACGTTGGAATTCCTAGAATAACTTTTCTTTCGTAGGCTTTCAGAAGCTGAAAAATCATCCACATTGAAGGGAAATGCCAATGATTATGTGGTAGAAATTTTAGATATTGGGTCGCAATATTTTAGGAGATATGCATAGAGGGTGTTGAGCCTTCTGAATGCTCCTAAAATCAGGTCTCAAATAGGTCATGCTGACATTTTTGTTATAACTTTTATTTTAGGAACTCTCAGGAGCTGAAATATATTCCACAATGAGAGAAAATTCTGCTTATATTATGATAAAAATTCCAAAAATTTAATTTCTATAATTTAGGATATATGACCATTGTAAATCGAGCTTTCTAGATACCCCTAGAATTGTGCGCCAAATAGGATTGTGTTGGTATTTTGTTATATCTTCTCATCTATGAAATATCAGAAGTTGAAAATTGAACCTTAGTGAGAAAAAATACAACTGATCATATTATCCAGTTTCCATAACTTGTACTACTATAGTTAGGATATATGCATTGAATCATTCGCTATATTAGTTTGCATGCAAAGTGTTTGATGAAATGCTTAAATGGTCCAATGATTAATTGCATACAAACTGTTTGATAAAATGCCCCAATGAGTATGTTGTTTGTGTTTGGTGATAGGATTGATGTGTAATAGTATTCTCTTAGTTGATATATGCTTACCTATATGAAAATAGTTTGCTATATTATTTTGCATGTGAAGTGTTTGAAGAATTGCCTACATGCAAATGTAATAATATAGTAGTTGTTTGAAGAGAATGTAAAAGTATGGTAATTGTTTGAAGAAAATGTTATTTTTCTTGGATGGGGTAGTATTGTAGTATGATAATATGGATGTAGCTGATATATGCCTATTTTCATGCAAATAATTTGAAGAGTTGCATGTAGGGAATTTGAAAGGTTGCGTGCAAGGAATTTGAAAAGTTGCAAGTAGGGAAATGGAAAAGTGGCATGTTTTTAGTTATTATGCTACGAGTGGAATAAGTGCAATGTTTTTGACTTAGTCTCATACAAAATGTATAAGAAATAAAAATCAATTTCTTTTTCGGTGTGGTTAAATTTAGTAGAGCTTTGGAGATCCCATTTCCATAATTAGACATTAGAGATCGGGGCATTATAGTAGCTTCCTCCTACCTTAATGTGGACCATGGATAGTAAGGGCATATGCTTATAGGTTGTTAGTATTGGTGAAAGATTATTTCAAATTAATAGACACGATGTCTTTATTTTTGGAACATGTGACTCACTGTGTATGAATTATATGTCGCTTACATGTTGATTTCATGATACCTACTTACATCCTTGTATGTTAGGTTACATTTTTGAATATTTTGATTACATGTATCATTCTTATAGGTTGATTACAAGAATTGATCACTTATGTTAGACTACATGCATTTATGTGTAGGTGTAGTTGATTTGGTGTTGCTTATGCATACTGTTGGTTGCATGTGGCAATGTGTATAATGGAGTAATGGTTGTTTCCATGCATGAGGTCATGGTTTCTGTAGTTGATATGGTCATGCATTGATGACTCGACTCTAGCTAGAATGATGTGTGTATGGTTTGGTACTCATTTGTTATATGTCTATATACAATTTTTATGCATGTATGGTCTTCGTTATAGTTTGAATAATAGGTCAAACATGCCATGTGAAGTCATGGTATGCAACTTAGGTCATCATGATGCTATTGGTTGTTATGATGCTAATGTGTTGGTTGAGATAGAGTGGGAAATGCAAACAATCATAATGAGGTTGCGACATTGGACTTTGGGGTAAGAGAAGGTCACCATACAAGTATTGTATGTTTGGCATGCATATATGTAAGTTAAGTATTATTATATGCATTAGTGTTATATGCACATGTGTCGAATAGTCAAGAATGATAGTAACCTGTAGTTGTATGCATTGTTATTATTGTTTTATATTATATAAACTGATGATTATGTTATATGTTGTTGATGAGTATGATATATAACTTATTGTTGTGATATGATATTAACTTTGTGATTAGGGTCATTTCATTGAGATATTGATGTTATGATTTGGATTGGTTGTATGCGTGATGGTTATGTTGATTACCTTGAAGATATTGATGTTATATGTATTGTGCTAACCTAGTTTGACCTATGTAGATGGTTATGGTTGCGATATTGAGGTATGAGCCGACATATTTGTGAGATGGTGTCATACTAATCTAGATTTACTTTTCATATGTGTGAATGAGAATTGTGTATGAGTTTATGATGTGAACATGTTAGTTAGATATTGTTATGGATATCATGATCTTATGAGTGCTTGAGTTGACATGTTGTAAAGTTATATCTCGCTAACTAGATTGATTATGCAGACAAGATAGCCTCCCCTAAGGTACACTAAGGTATGAGTTTTCTTATGTATTATACTTGGTGTTTCATAGTTGATTACATTGTCTATTTGGCATTTGAGTGTTCGGTGCCTATTGTGTCATCTAATTGATTTACTTAACAAGGTATGTTTGCGAGTTGGTTGAATTTTTTATGAATTGCATAATATGAGTATGTGCTCCAATCATCCTGTTTTACGATTATGGTAATAATACATACGTGTTAAGACAGGTAACAAGTACGTAGGTGATAGTTTTAGTATTAAGCCTAATGACCATGAGTTGACTATGGATTATGACATGATGGTTAGTGTTGGTAAAGGTTTATTTGTAATTGTTAGATATGATTGTCTTGATATTTGGAACATGTGGTTGACTTGTGTGAGCATGATGCAGGGAGTTGCATGGAAAGAGAGGTTTCCATGAAATCTTGAAGAAGGCTTGGGTTGAGCTTTCCCTGGGAACCATGGGGATTGAGTCATGGTGTTTGTTTTTAGTCTTGTAATTTTGGCCTTTTATGAATTGTTGAGCTTGATTTTTGGCTTTGTTTATGTCTAGTGTATGGTGATACCACTTTGTTTGTAGAGTCATGTTGTTCTTGGTTTTTATGGTATTCTTCCTGTTTGTTTCTTGTCTTGCCTTTTACGTTTTGAGTCTTGGGAATTGGTTGGGAAAGAGGAAAGTTGATGGAAATTAGGAGAGATGTGTGGTACCCAACCGATGATATAAGACCCAGATGAAGCTCTATGCACGAGGGGGTGCAACAGAATATAATACTATGCCAGTTGGTTGGATTGCTTGTTTCCATTTTAGTAAATGGATAGTAGCAATGCAGACACAAGAAAAGCAACCAAAAAAGGTAAAGTAAATAGATCTGAGGAGTTAGATGCCTTGGCTATGTTGGCAATTATTATTCTCAATACCGTGCATGTTCTGCATGAATAAAGGAAGTTCTCTTAACCTTGACCTTATGTTATCTAGTAATTATTTTTTGATCATGATTATGTTGAATTTTATATATGTATACATGTATGAATGTATGTCATTGTCTGACAAGATCATGATTGTTTTATGCTAACAATTATATATGTATGTATGTATGCATGTATCTATGTTACTGTCTGACAGTGTTTTTAGGGATCATTCTTGTGGAGGAAATTATTGCTTATGCAGGAGAATGACACGAACCGGTTCCTGGTCTTACGATGAATCAATTGGGAAGAATAATCATGACAAATATACGAGGTAAGTATCATGTGGATATGATTTGGTATTGTATACTTGTATTATGCCTATGTTTATGTTAGGACAGGTAATGTTGAAGGATACATCAACAAAGTGAAAGTAGTGTGGATTGCGACATGCTAGGGTAAACATGGATAAGAAACAGGAAGAAAGGTTTCTTGGTAAGGACAGTATGGTTTTGGATGTGTGGTACTACTGTTGTGCATATATTGTATATGTGGTACATGTTTGATATATGATGTGTGCACATGCGATGTTGTGTATATATAGTGTGTGTACATGTTGTGTATGTAGTGTTATGTACAAGATGGTACAGATAGTGTTGTATGAATGTTACATATTCAATACTGGGTATAAATGGTGCTATGTACATATTGGACATGCAGTATTGTGTACATATTGTATTGTGCACATGGAGATATGTGGTGTTGTGTACACATTGTACTGTGTGCATGATAGATATGTGGTGTTGTATGCATATGGTGCTCTATGCATGTTAGATATGCAGTGGTATGTATAGATGATGTTGTGTACATGTTGGATATGCAGCGCTATGTACAAATGATGTTGCGTGCATCTGGTACACTGGCACTATGTACATATGGTGTGGTGTGCATGATTGTACAAATGGTGTCATGTGTGTGTGGTGTTGTGTGCATGTGGTGCTATGTACATGTCGTGTATGTGGCGTTGTGTACATGTGGTGTTGCGTACATGTCATGCATGTGGTACTGTGTACATGTGGTATTGTGTACGCATTGTATACTAGTGCAATGTACATGTGGCATTGTGTACACAATGTGTAGGTGGTGTCATGCACATGCGATGATGTGCACATGTTGTGCAGGTGGTGCGATGTAGTGGTGGTACTATGTACATGTTATGTATATGTTGTTGGTGCATGTGTGGTATTGGGATCATGTCATCCATGCTGAGTTATGGGAATACAATATTATGTATGTGCATTGTGTAGTCAATGTATGTGCATTGTGTAGTCATGGTATCGTGGCATATGCATTCATTGTGTTTCACCGTAGACATGTATTTGTGTTGGGTTGTACATCAGGTGTAGGTGCATGTATTGTGTTATACATAAGATGTAGGCATATGTATTAAGTTGTGTCCTACATTGGGTGTAGGTGTATGTGTTGTATGTCAGGTATAGATGCATGTGTTGCATAGAGATGCAATCATATGTGGTCATATGTGTGTGATGCACATTATGAGTATGTGCACATAGTTGAGGAGAAGGCACTGGATGTTTTTCGAGTGTGGAAAGCAATCCAGTGTGTTAGAGAAAGAACAAAGGCATAAATAAGTATCGACAAAGGATAATTATTGGTATTGTATTTCGGATTTAGTATGCATGTCATTTATGATTGTAGCCCATGATGGTTACATGTGATCTATGACTTTGATATATGATGGTTACATGCCATTTATGATTTTGATGGTTATGTTTGATCTAACCTGATGTGATATTTTTATACATGTTGACTTGGTCAAATATGCTAGTTTGACTTGTTGTGACAGGAAGCAAACATGATTTCAAATGTACCATATTGATGAGCTACCAATGAGGTATGATGTGAGTTTATTTTAGTTTATTTTAAAACTGATCGAAGCTATGTGCATGGTACAAGAATCATGAACATGCCCCGTTGGGTAGTTGAAATCAACTACAATAATTATCAGCTTGATATGGTGGTTTGGTGGTTGCTTATGGTGGCTTGGTAGTTGCTTTATGATGGCTTAGTATTTGATTTATGTTGGTTTATTATATGTTTTATGGTGATTGATATATGCTTTATGATGGTGATATATGCTTTATGATGATTTAATATGTGCTTTATGTTGGCTGATACATGCTATATGATGTTTTGATATATGCCTTATGATGTTTGATATATGCTATCTGATGATTAGTGTATGATTGATATATGTTTGGTATATGATTTGGCATGTGTTTTGGTATATATATTTTGATGATTTTTTTATATGTACACCTGTGTATGGATGTAATTACCATAACCAGCTATGTTATAAAGCTTCGCTATGCGGTATGAGTGTTATTTTATTATGCTATCATGTGGTTGTATTATCATGATGTCATATGAGTTTTCCTGAGAAGGATGATCATTGTAGATGTCGTAATGAGTTGTTTTTTAAAGCTCCACTATGCGGTATGTTGTCATGTTTCCATGATGTTTTAAATTTGAGAAGATCTTTCATTGTAAATACTGCAATGGGCTATGTTATAAAGCTCCATGAGAAGTATGTTTTGTTTTTAGAAGTGTTGTTGGTTATAGGTGTCATTGAACACCAAGGACGGTGTTCCACCAAGGGGGAGGGTTCTATAATAGCCCTGGTGAAAATTCCATGTAAAAATATATAAATACCACAGATGATGAGACATGTATTCCAAGTTTAATGTTGGGCAAGACATCCTAGTGGTGTTCATTTGGTTGTTTATGGCTAAGGAAATTGGAAAAGGAAATGACTAAGGTATTAAAGAGGCAAAAAGGTATTTTGGCACATTTATTTATGAAAATAATGGAAATTACGAGAAAAATCAGGTGAAAGGTCACATGTTGCATGTGAGGATGAAAATGAAGGAAAATAATGAAAATTAGGAGAAAAATAAGGTGAAAGGTAATAGATTGCATGTGAAGAGGAAAATGAAGGAAAACAATGGAAAATGAAGAAAATGGAGGCCTCATTAATAAAAAGGCTTATGAGGATCAGTGGGCAAGCTTTTTTCAGTTCAATTTTGGATCTCTCTCATTATTCTCTCTCTCTCATACTCTTGGTTACTTAGATTTTTCTTGGAGTACTCTTGGTGGGTGTGGCATACTTGGATTCTTGGAGCAAGAAGGCAAAGGAAGAGTGGGAAAGTGCAAGAAGTCATTGACATCAGCAGCTACATCACATTTTCTTGTAGGTAAAAAGTTGCAGGTATGATTTCTTCACTATTTTTAGCATGCATGGCATATGCATGTGGTTTCATGGTTATGATCTCTCAATGGCATGGAGGATGGCCAAGATTGACAGTGGATTGCCTAGCCTTTCCGTTTCCTGGATAGCCATGGTGATTGTTGGTTTACTTTCATCAATTTCTTTTGGTTGGTTCTCATTTTTCCATAGCTTGGGTTGAGTTACTAGTCTTGGAAGCCCTAGTCGAACAAACACTCTAGAAGCCCTGTAACAACTTGGGTTGAGTTACTAGTCCTAGAAGCCTTGGTTGGAAAAATGCTCTAGAATCCCTTGGCAGGTGGAGTTAGTTGTCTTGGAAGCCTTTGTTGGAAAAACGCTCTAGAAGCCTTATATAAGTTGTGGGTTGAGTTACTATTTCTCGAAGCATTGGTTGGACAAACGCTCTAGAAGCCCTTGATGAGTTTTGATTGATGTGTTCTATGAGATCCCACATTCATGCTTGGAATATGGCACAGGGGTGATTGGTTGAAGAGATACCTCGATCAGCCAATATATGGTCAGGTGCAGTGTGGTAGTTCCATCTCCAGTTGGTTCTTGGCATTTATTAATGAAAATAATTCATTTCCTTGATTTTCATGTGCAAGTGTACTGATGTATATATGAATTTTAATGGTTGATATGTTTATTGTACTTTTGTTCGTATTCTGTTGTTTATATGCACATTTACCCTAGAGGTTGTTACACCTTGTCTTCATCTATGTAGAATGATCGTCACTGTCATCATTATAATATACAGAGAATTAGTACTAGCATATTATGAGGTTTCTGGGTGGTTCCTTGAGTCTAATTTTTATGTGATAAGTTTGAGTTCCACTCCCAGATGGCCCACCAATATCCTCTCAAATTTGGAAATTTCATAATTTTTTAAATGTTGTATAATTGAGTGTCAAATTCTTGGTCAATATCTTCTAGAATCTGGAAATCTCTAAATTCTTGAAATCATATACTATGGTCCAAACCTAATTGTACTCTAAAATTACAATTTTTTTGTGAGCGAAATAGCAATCTAGGTGAAGAATTTTTCACTAACAAATCCTTGAAAATGTTTTCAGGAAATATGGGAAGGGAGTGTTTTTATCCACGTGTGTGCGAAGAATCATAAACGAATGATAAATAAATGAACTGCTTGAAATTTTAAATTATGAAAGTGTTGAGCATCTGCATAGTGATTTAAAAATGGTTTATCCAATCGCAAGAATATTATAAAAGTATGCTCATGTTGTATTTCACTCATTCCCTATATTATAGTACAACTTTAGTAATAAATATTAATTTATGATTGATATAAGTAGATAAGTTAAAGTAATAAATATTATTATGGTTTATATAAATAGATTGGTTTATTTTTTACTTTTTTCGATTCATATATGGAAATGATATCCATATACTTATGCCAATCATATTTATTAATGTGATTGTGTTGGTTGATGGTCGTATGTATAGGGACGATGTGACTATACTTGTTAATGGCTAGATATAAGGTTTTATTATAGTCAACATATAGTTGATTATGGATGATAATTATTGTCCAAAACTAACTATAGTTGGATATAGATGACCGTAACTGTTTATATTTTATCATAGTTTACAATTGTGCGAGGTATTAATCGTGCTTGCATAGTTTTCAATCATATATGATACTTGTCCATATTAACAAAAGATAACCATGGTGAGAAATATTTAACCATAATAACCTTATGATGTTATGCTCTTTCTCACAAGTCAATGGTTCTCTTTTCACTAATATCTCGAATATGGGTCAAGAGGCTTTTTTTTTGTTTGATCCCAAATATCTTCCAATATAGATGCATATATATATTTAGTTGTTTATTTGTTTTATTAGTAGTATTGGGGAATCATAGACAACAAAAACATGTCTTTAACTTGGTTTTTATCCAATGGTACTAATTAGGGCCACTAAGTCAAGACTAATTATTCAAAATGGTTTGGTGATATCTCTATTAAAGTTCACTTTTATTAAAAGAATGAGAAAACGTTCAGTCTCATCAACACTTGACTATTGTATATCATTTGATACAAAGAGTGATACATGATCTTTTTAGAAGCGAGAAATGTTTGACATTACAAATATTAATTAAAAGATGTTATTTTCTTTGTGTTCTGTTGGAAGTAATGCTTCCATGTCATGTGTGAGTTGTAATACCTATCTAGATGTGTCATTTTCAATGATCTAGATACTATAAATATGTAACCCTTGAGATCAATAAAACACAGTGTGTGATTTGTGTTGTGTATGAATCTCTCAAATTTCTCTTTTTTTTTTTCTAATTTGGTAGCAGATCCTATTATGGCTTGATTCCCTTATGGGACAACTAGGAAATTTGTGAGAGTTTTGATAGGTAATCCTCGATATATACATTAATTAGTGTTTGATTTCGATGTTTGTAGGTAGATTTTTTTCTTGTGTGTAGATTTATTTGTGTGTAGATCTTGAATCCAAGAAAGATTGTTGGGCATGACTGTGGAACCAGAATGTGAAATCGTTGTCCTTGCTTGTCAGGTGTGACTATGGAACCGTAGTGTGAAATCATTGTCAAAGTATGTTATGAACCAGCTCACAAAAAAATAGAAAAGATAGATCAACGACTTAGAAATCAGCCTCTTCGAGGGGGCAACCTCCTTTATATTACACAAATGAACAATTATTGGATGATACAAATGACAAGACCTCCTTTATATATATAGGAGTCTAAGGGGTCCCAATACAATTAGAGCCTACATAACAATAGTATTGTAGGGGCACAACAATAACAATAATGGGCTTCTATGGGGCATAATAATGATAATATGGGGACTATATGGGCACAATAATAGAATAAGGGGGTTGCACTAACAACAATAAGGGGTTACACTAGTAGTATATGGACCTAAAATGCCCCTGTCCTTCAAAAAGTGTTGTCCTCAATACTTGAGTAGTTCTGGATGCTTCTATATAAAATTCTCATCCTCCCATGTGGAATCTTTAGTGGGTAAGTTTGTCCACTTGATGAGATACTCTAAAATTAATCGATTTTGTAGCTGTGAATTTATTGTTTTTGTGACCGCTTTCGATTCCAATATGATTAATCCTTCCTGGTCAAGTTCTGGAAATATTGTTTGAACTAGGATCTTCTCACCTATAACATTCTTTAAGCATGAAAGATGGAAAAATGGGTGCACTCGAGAAGATGCAGGAGGCTCCAATTGGTATTCCATAGTACCAATCTTTTGTAACACCTTGTATGGAACATAACACTTTGGTGATAATTTATTAGACTTCTTAGCTTTCTAGAGGGACATTTCGTTGTATTGTTGTAGTCACAGAAATAGCCAGTAACATACACCAAAAATTCTTTGGCTGTGATATTGATATGCCTATTTTTTTATTCGATTCTGCGCCAAAGTGAGGTTATCCTTTAAAAGTTGGAGAACTTGTTGTTGATACTTGATGTGATCTTTCACTACTTGAACATTTTTCTTCTTGATATTCCTTTTATACTGAGAGTTTAAGGAGTGGTAATTCCGCACAATGCATTACAAGATATGGTCAGATTCATTTCTTCTTTCTCTTGGGCTGGTTCCTGGTGATTATCCTTTTCTTTTGAATTTTCTTAATCCTTTCCTCCCTGATATTTCACTGCTTGAACAATGTTCTTCTTCATATATCCTTCTATCTTAAGAGTTTGAGGAGTGGCAATTCCTGCCAATGCAGTACAAGATATGGCTAGATTCATTTATTCTTTCTCTACGGTTGGTTCCTAGTGGATATCCTCTTATTTTGATGTTTCTTGACCATTTTATTCCTCCTCTTCACAATCTATGTAAAATAATTGCTTCTTAGCACACTTATGACATTTAATGTATTTTCTATCATAGTTGTAACAAAGCCCTTTTACTCCTTTTTCTTCCAATCTGTGTGGTGTCAACCTTGTAAGTTGTGGAAAGCTAGGAGAAACAACACTTACATCTTTATAATTGCAAGTGGTAGACTTCCTTGTTGCCATAATTTTGCTTTTCACTTTTCTTGCCAACCTATATGCCTTCTCCAATGAATCAGGTTCCCAATGGCGAACCTCATGTTGTATGTTATATTTTAAAGTCTCTATGAAGACATCAATCATATGCTTCTCTGAGATATAATTTACCCTTATATTAAATTTTTTGAAGTCCTCAATGTGCTCTGCCATTGAACCCTTTTGTTTGATATTTATCAATTCGCTAAAAAAAGTGTTTCTTTTTGTATACTCATAATGTGCTATCATTTCATCCGTAAAAAATCGCCAAGTGACAATTTTTTTACGAGAGCAAAGCCATCGATAACATACAAAATTATTTGGTTCCAACTATAAAGTTTCAATGCGTACCTTTTGTGTGTGTTGCACATTATGGAGATCAAAATATCTCTACATTTGTAGTATCCATGTTACTGGACCCTTGCCATCAAATTGACCAAGTGACAAGAGGTTTATGAGAACAAAGTCCTCTATACTATACAAATTGATTTGTTTCTAAATATAAAGATGCAATATGTGCCTTTTGTAACAGTTGTACATCATGTAGATCAAAATATTGCTCCATCTGTAGTATCCAATTTACCAAATACTTGCCATCAAACTTCTTCATATCGTTTTTTCTTGATTTTAGGAGCTCGATATTGAAACAACTATAACTCTGTAATTTAGGATCTCCCATTTTTGAAATTGCGTCATGTTGTAGCTCTCCAAGTCCTCTTTCTAACCCCACCAATTTGATTAATATTCGATTCTTCAAGAAAGAGTTATGTAAAACCTCCTACGATGACTTGATTATATACTTTTCCAGTAGAGAGAATTTGTATGAAGTGCCACATGTCACGTTTTCAACCTTTGGTGTTGAAACTCATACATAGAAAACTAAAGGCCAACCTATTTATGAAAATTCTTATGAAATTTCAATCTGATTCTCCAAAATAATATTATGACAATTTCCCCAGGTCACTTGTTTGAGAAATAATTTTGGATCCTGCAAAAAACCTAATTTCCTTCGATCATATCTCTGAAAATATAACAAGACAAGATCTAAAATTTGGACCTGAGATTCTGAGTGATTGCACCTCAAATGGGTTTTGGTTTTAGCTTTTGAAACATTGCAGAAAATTTTTTATAGCGAATATTCCATGATGACCTGTTTGGAGTAGCAAAACCCTAAAATCGAAGCTCTGATACCAAATGTTATGAAACCGACTCCCAAAAAGATAGAAAAGATGGATCAATGGGTTAGAAATTAGCCTCTTTGAGGGTGAAACCTCCTTTACATTAAAAAAATGAATTTTTTTTGGATGATACAAATGACAAGACCTCCTTTCTATATATAGGAGTCTAAGGGGTCCCAAAACAATCATAGGCTACATAACAATAATATTGTAGGGGCACAACAGTAATAAGAGTGGGCTTCTATGGGGCATAATAATAACAATATGGGGACTATATGGGCACAATAATAGAATAAGGGGGTTTCACTAATAACAATAAGGGGTTACAGTAGTAGTATAGGGACCTAACAAAGGAATACAGTAACCAAGGCAACATGTTGCGATTTTCTTCATTACTATTAAAATACACCAAAAAGTTGATTTATGGGCACAAAGACATCTGTGCAAGGAGTTCCACAAAGCCACATTGGAAGCAAGATAGTGGATCCATGTGAATTCCACTCTATGTTCCAAGATATGTATTTTTTCCCAGATTCCATGTGCATTTCTGGTGAAAATTTTCCCACTGTATTGACCAAATTGAGAGGGATTAGAATCTTTATGTACTTCATCTTAATCGCAGTTTTGATTATTTGTGGTCGCAGTGGAACTCAAAGGCTCTCACTATCTATGCAATGAAGCCATCTAAGACGAGCGAGCATGATAAAATAACATTATTAATCTGTAGCTCATCATCGTCAACATTACATAGCAGGATTTCGGTGGTGATCGCTTCTTAGTTGGAGGAGAACAATACGAACCCTCCATAATTGTTTGGAGTCCCTCTTTGTTAGAAAAATATGATTCCTTCAAACACGCAGTATCATATATTAGAGGACTTCCATGATTTCTAATGACATCTGTCACAATTGTAGAAGCAATAATGAAGAATGTTCATATGTGCTCAAGTTTTTTCTCGGTCAGTGCATCGTGGGGCTTAGAGAAGAGATCTTGTTGTCATTCTGCAAAATATTTAGTAAAATCAACTTGCCACGGTATATCCAACTATTTCATTTGTTTATTATGGTGCATGCCTTCAAGAAAGATACGCATAAAGGGAAACATTAAAAGAACTCCAAGTGGTGGTCACGAAATTCCTTATGGATTTCTTAGTTATGGATTTTCTTTTCCACTCAAGTTGTATCAATGTTGGGCCAATGGAAAAATAATTGGTTTTAATAGTAAATTTAATAGTAAATTATATATATATATATATATATAGATATTTTTCTCAATGGTTATATATATAAAATTTATATTGTGCAAAAAAAACATATACAAAACCACAAAGAACAAGCGGATTATTGAATAGGCTAATGTGACTCGTCATGCTCCAGCAGCATTAGTCACAGGTAGTTCTTAATAACATCAAGCTGGTGTGACTCGTCATGTTCCGAGTGAGTCAGTACATGCTATTTTAAACAAGGTCAAGCTATAGAATTGTCAGTTGAGGACATTTTGTATCCATAATTCTTTCCTACATAACTGATGAAGGCTACGAAGGGTAGTGAATTCATATATGGTGGCACTTCCATAGGATGGTTTAGTATTGAGACTAACCCATTGCACTCTAGGACATTGAGAAGCATCAATTCTGCAAAGTCCATCAACGATGGTTAGAGGAAGTTACGTTTTACATGGAGGTCAAGTGACATCTGAGAGATGTGGTGGTGAAAGAGAAGTGTTAGCGAGATTCTAAAGTAGATGTGGGTGCTCATGATGACCATATGAGACAAATCTGACAAAAAAAATATTTATTGTTGTAATGTGCTTTTTTTAATTTTTTTTACATCCAAGCATTAAGGGAGGGTGTTGGAATTAATGCCTACATGTCATGTGTGAGTTGTCATTGTGAGTCCTTAGGTGTCAATCTAGAAGTAGCGAGTTTCCTATGTGTGAGCTGTAATAGCTATCTAGATATGTAATTGTGAATGATCTAGATACTATAAATATGTAACCCTTGAGATCAATAAAACACTGTGTGTGATTTGTGTTTTGTATGAATCTCTCTGGTTTCTCTCTCTTTTCTACTATGTTATTTATTTTCAAAAATAAAATAGTTAAATGATGTTAAATGTAACAAAATATTAATTAAAAGTTGTTATTTTCTTTGTGATATTCTTTTCACAAATCAAAAAATTAAAAGAGTTTAAATATATGCTTAAGATTCGAATGTGTCATTTTTTAATCATTTCACTGCCTAAAATCGTCTACTTTCTTATTTTCCAACGTACAATTGTCACTACTACTTCTTTTTCCCATCGCTAACCTGTCAAAAAACTATCAAGGCAAGCTGCAAAAACCTTAAAAAACTTTACTTAAAGGTCAGGGGCAAAATTATGCTCAAATAATTCTTTCAAATCTGAGCAATCTTCAATCCCCGAGGCACGCTGCTACTTATATTAGTATAAATAAGGCTCAGAAGTTTGAAATTGTTGAGCTTAGAGAACCCCAAGGGAATTGAACCCGAGATTGTGTTGTTGGAGAATTCTACAGACATGTGACGACGGAGACTACTGAGACGAGATTATTCTTGAACAAGAAAAAATAATTCAACTTTCTTGACATCACCAATTCCTAAGGAAAAGCCCCAGACAAATTATCTTGCAGAATATCAAAATACTAAAGTTATGTCATATTTCTGAGTTGCCATGGAATCTAAACCCTGTAGAAATTGTATCCAATTTGAAGATGCTAGAGACCATGGATCCTCCTGAGCTCTGCCAGTATTTTTCCAGTTAAATAATTTAGATCCATGTATAGATACTTCAAGTTCTTGAACATCCCATATTTATTTGGTATGTAGCCATTAAAATAGCTTCCACCCAGATTCAGCTGCTCTAGAAAATCCATCTCCACGAGTTCGAGTGGCAACAACCCTGTAAAGATTTTGCTAAAAGCTATAAAATTCACCAGATTCTTTAGCTTCGAGATCCCAGCTGGGAAAATCCCATCGCAAGTGTTGTGGTTGATGTCTAGGCTCCATAGCCTGGTGAGACCTTTACTTATCCAACAAAAAAATCATGTTCTTTTTGTTTTCCTATTTAACACAGAATCTTCCCACAGTCTTGTATTAAACACAAATACATAATCCTAAATGTTATGCTACTCTTATACAAAAAGCATCCATGCTTCTATGTGTGGAAGCACTACGCTGGGGTGTTCCCTTGGATTGATTTATTAACAAACTGTTTGGTGTATATATATTGTATGTCTTTTGGTCGCTAAAAAAAACATGTTTACACCGAAGTTGTCCTTTTGATTCAATTAGCTTCTTACAATGATCTACCCTTTTATTTTCCACCATACAGTTGTGACTACGACTTTGGTTTTCCACTATTAACTTGTTAAATAGTTGTCAGGGAAAGCCAGAAAAAACATAAATATCTCTACATCTTTTAGAAGGGATGGCCAATCAACTCACCATCAAATAGATGGTTGAAATTTACAACAAAAATGTAGCTTTGCTTATGTGGGGCCCGCAAGTTGAATGCCTGGAATTGGTTAAGGTATCATTGGCAGGATCGATCTACGTGAATATTAGGGGTACTAGGGAGCATGGTCCATGTTGTGTGAATGGGTGTGGAGGTTGGTGGGTAATAGTTTTGAATTTATGCGAGAAATTTTATTATTATTATTTTTTTTAATATTTTTTTGTTTAAGTAAAATTGTTAGGTATGAATGGGGAACATAATGAAGGAATGAGAATTGAATTATTAATGAGGTCAAAGTTTTTGGTTATGTTTATTGTTTAGCTTATGTGCATTGTGCAAGACTAGTTACACCAAAGGTGTCCTTTTTTAATCAATTCACTACATACAATCATCTACACATTTCTTTTTATAAGTTTTGACAGAGCCTCCACAATGATATTTGCGAAGAGATCATCTGGTTCATTGCTTGCAATATTGCTCCATAATTTCTTAAGATCAATGTTCTCATTATATCATTGGAAAAATTATCATTGTCATAACGTAAGACACACAAGTTTTCTTAAATGAACTCGGGAGTGAGGAAATTAAATCTCCCGTGCACTAGAAAAATGCATAAGAAATTTCAACAATCCAGTTATGCCATAGATAATGGATCTCCACATCACCAGAATGGCACTAAAATCTGGGCACCACATCCCTCATGTTCTAACATTATTTGGTTTTGATAACTTAGCATATTTGTCAAAAATAAATTGAAAATATTAAGTTAGGATATGGAAGAAAAATAGAAAAAGATAAAAAAATGTTAGGACATTTGTACATATTATATATATCCATATCAAATAAAATGTTAGGAGTTACATGCTCTAAAGAATGGAGGCAACAGAAAACAAAAAAATGGTAGGGAAGAAAAAAGAAAAGAAAATATTCAACTTCGAAAAGAATAAATTCAAACGCTACATGTTTAAATGGAGCAGACTGGAAATGTTAAATTTTTATTAGTTGATGTTTAATTTCCCTTAAAACGGTATTAATATTTGTTATAAATCTTTAGACATTAAAATTTATGTATATGGCGCATATTTTTGTTTATGCCAAAGTCGTGAATCGAAAAAACATGTTGTCGACTTTAAATAAAATCGTCCATGATCGAACAATGGATTTACTCCCCGCCCAGATCAACATTGGTGAGAGACTTCACACCCCCTTCAAACATTTCCTATTAACATGGTTGGGGGGGGGGGGGGTCATAAAAGTAGTTATAATGGTGGATTCTCCAACCTTACATATCACCATATCATAACTTTGCACCCCCCAACTCAAAACCACAAACCATTTGCCACCCCCTCCAAAATCTGTCATGGTTTTCTTCTGTCAACGATTCTCTATCCCGTGCTTTGATAGTTATCCCTTTACCAATCAAACACCACCACCTCACATACCCATTTCCAAGTTGCTACATCCATTACCACCTCACATTACCATTGTTGTGCTTTCATACCCTTCATTCTAATCATCTGTTACAGCTCTGCTCCTAAACATTAAAGCTGCTATAGTCATTAACAAACCATTAGCCAAACCTTGCATGCTATAAATAAACATACACCCATATATTTTTCACTTTTGTCTAAGTTATTAATGCTGGTTGTAGGTGAAACAGTTTCCTTTCAGAAAACCTCCTCCCATTTGATTAATTTGTCACTAGAGTCACTCTCTCTTCTGTCTGTTAATATGGCCCCAAAAGGGAAATCTAAAAAGTAGAGTCCAGAAGAAGGTACTGCTACCACCATCCCAGTCAATCTTGACCATGTTACCCTTGTTTAATCCCTTTTCAAGATTGTATATGTGAAGTGTGAGTTTGACTTCCATCAAATGCACCTATGGCTCAAACAAAAATACCTTGACCAACAACACCCAATCAGATTATGGGAATCCATGTTGCCTTTCTTCACCTTCCCAAAAACTCATGATCTATCTGACCTAATTAGTTAGTTCCAAGCCAAATATAACCCAATAAAAAGAGCAGTGGTGATTCAGAATGGAGACATTCTGATCACCATCTCCACTAAAATCATAAACCAGATGCTCCTAATTCCTCAACTAGACTCTCTTAGCCATTTTTCACCAAAAACACATACGGATTTGTACCATAAGCTAACCTTTCCAGAGAGAGCCCAAATATTTGAAATATTTTTACCTGAGGATGTAGAATTACGAAAAAGGAATCCACCCTACTCATCTTCCATGTTTACTGAAGCCTCCAAGAATTGTATTTCTCTACTTTCCTACTTGTTAGGATATCCAGATGACCAGTTTGTTGATGAACCAATCCTTGGATTCCTTTCCAGTTTCAACAAAGATCAAAAACCAGCAATCATGTATGATTATAGTCAATTCATGGAAAATAATATACATGAACAATTCATGAATCTTACTATACAAGGAATGTTCAGCTACAACTCTGTAATTGTCCACGTGTTTCTTTCTCAGCCGGGAGATTTTTTTCCCATCAAGCTCAGTAAACTTGATGGACAAGGAGTGAATCAATCAGTGATTCATTGGATTGAAATAGTCAGGACCACTTCAACCAACTCTTCATTTTCATATTTTATAGGTACATTCATACATCCAGTGGCACAACTTCTGAACAGTCATACAGAGCCAAGGATTGAAGATGAAATAGAGAGGATTCTACACTTAAGTGAGAAAACTAAAATTGGTGATTGGTATTTATACTAGAACTATACATAGATAAGGATATATGGTTGTGAGTTTGCACCATATAATCTGCCCAGGTATGTTCTTGTGAGAATCTTTTCTCTCAAATCTATTAGGTAGATAATCAACATGGATGACCTACAGTTTGTGTCAGGAAATAATAAATCTCAGTTTAAAATGATGTCAAATATTGGATCAATCATTTAGAACACCATATTAGCTGGTGTTGAGGCATATGCATTATTAAATAAAATGAATTTCCAACCTAACTTTACCTGGTATTATGACCATTTTGGTATTATTTCTTCCTTGAGAATTGAATTGAAAATGACTTCCTATAATCATACTCCAAGACTAGAAATAGAAGAATTCATGAATTGAGAGTAGTGGGCTGATGGGACACTTCAAGAGGCAGATGAATAGGTTGTATCCACCCCCAATGAACAGAATCCAATTGCTCAGAGAAAGCAACAAAAGAGGGTGAGAGAGGAGACTCTATCTACTGAGGACATTATGAGAGGATTCATTCTACAATAGAAGAAGCCAAAGGTTGGCTTGGATACATCAATAGAAGAAAATCAACCAGTAATAATTCATCTCAAAGATTCAAAAGTTTCTACATCAACAGGAGCTAGTGTTTCAACAACTTCACCTTCTAGGGAACCTCTAGAAATCATTCAATCCATAGGAACCAATTCCTCAGATGATCAGAACATCTTCTCAAGGTTCCTTGAGATTAAACAGAAGAATGAGACTTTGAAGTCTAATGTATATAGCCAATTCTGGAAAGAAACATCAACTTCCCAACATTGGCTTCTTTATACTTTCGACAGTGAGAAGGGTAGAATGTAGATGTCTTTCTTGGAAGACCAAATCCCATGTCTTATGTATCCATCAGGTTATAAAAATACAATGTATTCATTTGATGTGAGCCAAATCCATCCAATTGACCATATGGATATTCACAGATAGACTGGTGATATGGTGTTTTCGACCATGACAACTACAGCTATGTCTCTTTCCAGACTTAGGACTGCCCTATCCAATGTTCAATACTAGCTCAAGATAGAAAAGATTTATTCATTAGCAAAAGATAACATAATAAAGGCATTGGAGGACTTAGTGATTAAAGTAGGATATGATCCCAAAGATGTCAAAGCTACAGAGTTACTCCTCAAAAAGAAAGATGTAGACATTGTTGCATTAAAGAAACAGTTAAAGTGGCTCTCTACAGAGGATCCTCTAAGAAAGGACATAGTAGAAACTGAACCACAAAAGGAGGACATGCTCAAGATTATCATTGAGCAAAATATACAAGTAAAGAAGATGGAAGAGCAAGTTGAAGAGTTACTAAAGGAGAAAGAAGTAGCACAAGTTGTTGTGGTTCTAGTCATAATAGTCCCAATAGTAGTTGTAGGTACCTAACTTAGTTCATCATGAATAAACATTGAGTCAAAATCAACAAAAATTGATCCAACAATATTATCACAAGAATTGTCCATACAGAAACAAGAAAATGAGAGGTTACTACAAAAGTTCTAAAGTTTAGAATTCTAGAAGTCAAGAATGATAGTTTGTATGTGCAGGAGATGCATAAGTCCCATAGATTGGAACTTAAGATCCAGAAGATAGAAAATGAGTCCCTAATGGTAGATATGTTGGCCCAAGCCAAATAAAATATTTGGACACACATCAACCAATCTATGGCAGATGTATGGCCATTCATAAAAATAATTTTTGAACAACAAGAACTCATCACCAAATTCAGAGCATTAATAGAAGAACATAAAATAGATTTTAAGACCAAGCCAACATAAGCCACAAATGTGATAAAGGTGCTAAATTCAAAAACCAGAGAAGAACTAGAAGAGATAAATATTTCTGACAGAACAGCTACCATCTTAGACATTAAGAAGGTCTTACAAAACAAGAATTGGATTAACCAGTTAGAAACAAAATGTCAAACCCTGGATATTGTCATCCAAAGGTTTCATTCAAAATTTAATATTTTAAATCAGAAAGGACTACCAGAATTAGTAGCTCTAAATGATAAGCTGATCAAATTAGAAGATTATTGCAGGAAATTGTATACTATTGCAGTGGACAGAGCCAAGTTTGTAGGAATCAAAGGACAAATAATAGGGAAACCCTTTCTACAAGCCTTGGGGTTTAATTTGACCATCAAGTAGGAAATTAGGCATTTGTTCCTCCACAAGACAACTTTCGAGAGGTACACAGAAGTGGATGAGAAAATTAGAAAGATGGTGAATTTGGAAATCCCAAATGAAGAAAGATGGGATGAATTCTGTGAGACAATTGAGTAACTTCTAATCCTTACAGTATGACAACTCATCATATTTTTCAGGCCAGATCATCAACTGATTCCCAAAATATAGAGCCACCTCTTCAGCAGCTTTTCAGTTCCTACAATATTGTCCTATTTTTCTAATTTTTTCCTATTTTGGTATGCTATTCCAATATATCGTAGACATTTTTCAAATTTTTGTACAAATAACTCCTTATTTGAGTTATTATGGGTTGAACCCTTGAACGAGTTATCAAGCAGATTTGTACTAAGATGGAGCATTGTTTCTTGGAATAATAAAGGGTTATGGATTTACCTCATATGGTCTATTTCTCAGTGAGTTCTATTTCATGTTATTCATTCATTATGATTTCTTCATATAAATTAAGTCTTTTATAGTAGTATGGGCAAAATCTGACTGAGTCTCGGTCTTATTATGAATCCCCTGTGAAGTTGTGTTTATAAATAAGAGAATAATTTACAAGGTGTTTGTTATTGTAAGTTCCTATTTAAATATAAATTACATCAGATATTTGTAACAATTTAATTATATTTTGTTAATTAAGAAAACATTGTTTTCTTAAATTCTTCTTATAGTTTGTTAAGTATTCAATTTGAATATTCAATGAATTATACTTCCTTATGCTCTACGTTTCCACCCCATTAAAATAAAGTTGACTATGTGTAGTGGAAGAACAACCTTTTGTTTTACATGGAAATCTATTTGAGTTTAAAGCACATGTTTATAAATTGTTCACTGATCATCCAACAATTCATAAGAAAAAAACATGATAGATTCCTTGGCATAACTAATTGACCTAGAGTTATCTCAAAGGACAACATTAGATTGGCATTTTTGCTAGGGAGTGAAGGATTCAAAGATTTAGTTTCCCTGGGAGCAACGATTTTTCTCTTTTCCTTTAAGGTGTATAAAGGATTATATATAGGTCAAAAGCTTTCATGTGGTGATTCCATTTTTTTAAGATAGCTCCTTTTAGGCACACTAGATCACTCTCTAATTCTGAGATTGTTAACCCTCTGCCAGATCTAGAGAGACTTATTAGGGGAGCCTCTTTAAGGAGAAGACGTCAAACTTCTACTTCTTCAGCATTACACCCTGGAGATATCATTTGTAGATCCTTTTTCATTTGTTCCATCTAATCCTAATTGGAATGAGCTTCCTCCTAGGGTTTCTAAACTCCATACAAAAGAATTAGATCTTCCATCATCATTTTTAATCCATTCACTTGAGTCATATCAAGTTCCATCCATTCCTATAAAATCACCTTCACCAGAGGAAGAATTGGGTTTACATTTACCTAAATTCAAGCCTACATATTTCATTTCTCCAACTAATTATTTTGTGCTATCAACTTCTACTAATATTGAACAAACATTCTTTGTGTATTCAAATCCTTTGTTTAAAAATAAGGAAGAATTTCCATCAAGAGTTCAAAATTTGGTTATTAAAACCCCTTTGAAATCCTCAAGGTGGTCTCCTACTTCTTTCTCTCTTCCACCTACTAATACCCCTTTTGATTCTTCTTCACCTTCATCTTCATCCTCTTCTTGTTCATCATCTACTTAATCACCCAAGACTCCACCTTCTGCTATGGCTTTTCAAACCATTGTACAAGCAACATAAGTTGCTTTAGTCCTTCCTCAAAACTTGGCAAATTTTCCTGATGGATATCCAAAGCATTTACCAAGATTCAATGGTGAGACTGGTACCTTTAGCAGAACATCATGTAGCAACTTTCTTAGATTTTGCAGATAATATGAACATAGAACATGAAATTTTTTATATGAGATTATTTGTGCAATCCTTAGAAGGAAATGTTAGGGTCTAGTTTAGATAACTTAGACCTGACTCCATTATAACATGGAATGAGCTCATAACTATCTTTAAAAATCAATGCGGGGTAAAGAAGGGTCCTTCTTACTTCCTCACTGAATTTGAAGAATTCAAGGGAAACCATGATGAATGAGTGGCTAAATTTATCAAGAGATTTAATAAACTCTATCATAAAATGCATGTTGATTGTAAGCCACCAATAGCAGATGCAAAAGTTAGATTTCTCAAAGAATTTTAAGATGACTTTGTCGTTATGTTAAGAGAAAGAGTATCCAATACATTAGAAGATATGAAGACAAATGCTATAGAGGTTGACGCTAATAGGTCTACTTCTAGCAAGCTTAAAGCTAAAGCAGAAAAAGAAGAAAGAAAATTAAAAGCCAGGATTGATGACTCATCTTCTTCCAAATCTAAACTTGAAGATCAGAAAATCAATGAAATCACATATTTAATTAGAAACCTTTCTAATAGGATTTCTAAGATTAAATAAAAACCTAGAACTACCCAATAAACTATTGTTAGGCCTCAATATCAAACTCAATTTCGAAGAGATACTCAAATGCATATCCTTCAGAGACAAGGTTCTGATCGAAACATCCAACCACCATTTTTGATTGATGATAAACAACCTCAGGATGAAGGTCCTTTAATTACTAAAGACATCAATAATATTGATCCTTCATTGGTATAAATGGTAATAGTACCTACCTCTTCCTCTCAGCCTTTTGAACAAGAACAAGGAGATGCTTAACTCTCCAAATATCAAGCATTTTCTGAACCTTTTATTGCAGAGTTAAATAAGAGATATGATCAAAGACCTAGATCAGGCACAAGTAGACCTCCAAAATCTACAACTATAATTGAACCTACAATAAAATCTATTGAAACACAAAATCCAAAGCCTCAAACTACAAAGTGATCTACTGAAACCTTTTCATTTGATAAAAAATTTTTGACAAATTTTAATACTGAGAAATAATTGGAAAGAGTCAAGATTCTTATCCCTTTAGCTAAACTTTCCAAGAACCCTGGTTATAAAAATCAAGTTTCTGAATGGATAAAATCCTCTAGTTTAGATGCTGAGGGAGATATTATTAGTTTACGAGATGAAAAACCCTCAGTAGTTTTTGGCCCTAGTTGAGACATGATTGACGGGATTGTCAAGCTATAAAAAGGGTCTCTTTCACCTCTAATTACCTCACATTAATATGTCAATCCGGGAACACTTTGTTATTTCAAAGAGTGTCTCAGTCTGAGGCTATCATTTTCAAGAGTAATGCTAGTAGTACAGTGTTCAAAAATACAAGAGTAAACAGATGCTTGTTTATAGCTAACTACTTTAAAATATTAAACCACACATTCATAAAACTAAGCAATTTATCAGTTAAGGGTTTAGTAGCAATAACTCATCCCATTGTAAACTGATGGGAAAGGAAACCATAAAACAGATCATGGATCTGGGATCCACATAGTAGATGTCAATGCTCGTTACAGCCTGGGATCGTTCTTCACACCAAACTAACAAATGACACGAAATGAAACAACAGATAAGAAATGGAACAACAATTAAGAAATAGAACAACAAACCTGAAATGGAACAACAATTAAGAAATTGTAACGGAAACTAAGTCTAACAAGAAGTAACACCTTATTCTATAAGATCAAATGCACTAATCGTAACCTACAGGAATCAAACCACAATCCTTCACTCTTAAGGGTTGATTGAATAACACACCAAAATGGAACAACACTAATTAATGATGAATTATAGAACAGTGCTTGAAAACCATATATACACACAGCACACTGTAATAGTAGTCTGATCTAGTTATCAATCTCAGCTAGAAAGAGTACGACTGCAATTCAAAATAGAACAACATTGTTTATAGATCCAACAATCGCAAAGAACATAACTCCCGAGATGAATTCCGTAATGTCAATGAACAAGTGCACAACACAAAGGCTCTATAATTAAACAACAACAGTGTTCTGTAAAGACTAGTAGTATTATATCAACACTTAAAACAATAGTGATAAGATGCAGAGTCAATACAATAGTTTTTTCTTTAGAAACCTTAATAAATCAAACATAATAGAGCATGTGATGTAAACTTACAAAACACATCAGATTACCAAATAACGTCGATAAGCAAACCACACATAAACCAAATGTAATAGTGCAGGAGCAAGTGTCCTCCAAGGCCGGGCCCTTAGCCTCTAGGAATACACCACTTGAAGTTATTCCAGACTCAGAGATGAAATAGCAACCAAGTTTGTATTAATCCATAAAGTGGAATTACAATAGATTAGTTCTTAACGAGACTCGATGATCAAAGTTTTGATCTTAAAGGAAATTACATAAAACATAACAGATTCTAAGTCCCTTTCGAGCTAACAGTGCTACCCCTTTTATAACGGTGAAGGCAGAGATATCTAAGTGTAGAAATAGTTAAAGCAGCAATCCCTCAGGATCAAGGATCCTGAGGGATTCGTCGAACCGTTAGTCCTCAGTGTTAACATCCAGGTTGTTCCCTATGACTCTAAAGGGAATACGGTCGGGGTAACCACTAACCAACTTTTGGATTATAGATCCTAGCTTATCTATAATCAGAGAGGGCTCTCTATTTAAGTTTCAGCTGTGCTTTGTGAGTATTTTTAGGCTATTTAAAAGTTTCAGTTTCCTGTTTAAGACTTTGGTTGGTGAACTTCTGTTGTAAGAAGGGCGTGAAGAGTGCAGAAGATGCTAATCCATTGGGCATATGGAGTCAGAAAAGTGAGATAGTTCTGGTGCCTGTGATGGAGAAAGTTTTGCTGCAAGGCTATATGGCTATTGTTAATATAATTTCCAATTTAGTGAGTGAAACAATGGGATATGGAGTTACTGACATTGTGATATCAATTTGAACAACAATCTCTACTTAGTAGCATAAATGAATTACCAAATAGTGACTGTGAGATATTCAGAGCTTATTGGAGCGATTAAGAATTCCAATTTAAACAGCTGAAGTTATGGAAAACATTCATAGTGAAGATAGATTGAGATCAGGGTGTCTCCATGGACAAATCCTGAGCTATTTGTTTTCTTTCTTTTATAGATTTAGAACAACATGTGAGAGTCATGAGTTAAAACAAATAATAGAAACATTAACAGAGATAGAGAAACACTTATTATATCAAGCCATAGCACTAGAATCTTGTAGCACTCAATGCTTCCAATCACAGCATGCCCCAGTAAGACTCAGTTCCTATAAACCCCAAGCTTTATTATAACATCCTTCTGCAAGTTACAGCCGAGTTCTGATTTCTTCATAAGAGAACAACAAAACTCACAACAACCCCTTGAAATTTTGTGCGAGGGGGAATATATACAATAGGTTTTACAAAATATCTAAATTCTGAGTCATTTGATACATTAACTATGCTCACCAACTTTACAAAATATCAGATAAGAAAGCTATTGCTACTCTGAATGTAAAATAAATGGTCTTTAATGCTGTCAGGTCTTTTCTTGACCTTTGGAGGAGACTGAGTCGGTTGAGCGGTTCTGCGTTAAATGCTGAATGATGTGAATGATGTGTCTTTATGCTCTGTCATGCTGAAGCTTTTCTCGGCCCTGCTACCTGTAGCTGTCATTGCTGCTTTTGGTGGCGGAATCTTCCTGCTGAGGTGGCTCATTCCACCTTTTGGTCATAGTATATGCACCACGCTTTCTGAATGTGATGACATATATTTTGATGAAAAAATTTAGATGAAACCCCTTGTTTATAATAATAACTGTATCATGGAGGCCCACCAATCCTACGTAGGCAATTGATGCCTCAAAATTGCATCCATGGTCTCATCTGCCTCTGTGTATTTGTAGAAGTTCGGAGGCACTTCAAACAGATGGCTAATCTCATTCATAAAAAAAACAAATTCTCTACTCTATCATAGAGACTTTGCCCAGATGCTGGCCCTGTTTCCTGTGAGCTGCTTGATCCTTGACTGATCTGATTGGTGGCAAATGTGTTCACCCTCTTTGAATAAACTTCATGTGATAGAAGTTTTCCTGCACTGTTGAGCAAGCTGGGGAGACCTCTGCCCTGTAATGCTACAAATTTGTCCATGAACCTATTTACCTCTGTTTGCATATCTGGGATTCTTCTATCCAATGTCTGTACCATGCTTTTCAGTGTGAGGACCCTCTTAATTAGCTGGATAGTCTTCGTCCTGTTGGAGATCCCAATTGCTGCCAGCTGAGTACCTATCCGGTTATTTAGCACATTGATCATTCTGCTGGCTATCTCAGGCATATTGCCCAGAGATGCCCTTGCTCTATGCACTTCCCTTTGTGCTTTGCCTATGAGCTCCATTTGCTCATGAATAGTTTCAATGTATTGCCATTGGTCCTTTATTGATTGGCCAATGTGGGTCCACAAAACTTTTCTGATCTCAGCCACCACTTTGTCAAGGGTGAGCTCTTTCTCCAGTTCTTTTATCCTTTCCTTGAGAGTTTTTATTTCTCTCGCTTTCTTAGCCACATTCTACTTTGATTTATCATAATTCTCATTCAGTTTGGCCAAATTCTCCTTGGCTCCGTTCAGTTCTGTCATCTGGGCTTTGAGGGCCTAGACCTCATTCAACAATTTCTGCATGTTGAGGCTCGGAGCCTGCTCTGTAGATGGTGTTGGTGCTGCTGTAGATGTTGATGGTGCTGTTGTTTCTGCTTCTGTGGGAGGAGGAGTGGTCTTTGGAGGCTCCTCAAGGTTTATAACCTCTGGAGGGGGCTGA
>APFE031509730.1:16393-55302 GCA_000404065.3 Pinus taeda | reverse complement strand
TGATAATCACACTCTTGATTGGATGGGACAATGGACAATTACATGGTTAAAAGGTATCCCTGTCGAGACTATAAACGTTTGCTGGCAGCAGAGGCTCTACCTATGACAGGCAAGTTTACTATAAAAGCTGATTTGGAGAGACTTTTCTATTTTTACTATTAATAAACCAATCAAGGCTTATTTGAAACTTTAAATGTATCAATCTTAAATTAGTAAAAGGAGGAAGTTATCAAAATTATTTCTGTAATATTCAGAATACATAGATACCTAGTTATATCAGAACTTTCCTTTACGGTTGGAGCTCTATTTCAAAAAAGTTTTAAAGTACTTCTGATTTCTCCAGAGATAACTGGTTCTTCCAGTGAATCGCCAATTGTCGTGCTTTGCAAACAACCCCCCATTTCATATTATTTTTATTTACAAAAACATTAAAAATATGAAATAGGTCCCTTTTAAAATAAAATTGATGTCAAAACTCTTACTTTGAAAAAACCCGACAAATCAATGGAGCGCTTTATAAAATGATCCTTAAAAGCAATATCTCTTTAAAAAATGGAAATAAAGCATATATGTGTTTATTGCGATAAAGCGATCGCAAGATTGAATATCACAATAACATAAAAGATGCACCAAACGACCAAAAGGTTTCCCCCGATGCGATAAAGTGATCGGCGATTGGCAATACCCAAGGATATCACTTAAGCACCATATACCAAAGCCCCGATGCGATAAAGCTATCGGCGATATCGCAATCGACAATCCCCTTTATATTGCAAGCATTGCGCACATGCCTTTCGCCTATGCGATATCGCAATCGGCAATCGGCGGCTCCCCCCGTTTCATCCTAAACGCGCATATGCCTTTCGTCGATGCGATATCGCAATCGACGATCGGCAATATTCAAAACATTGTTAAAGCTAGCCATGCGCCCCCACCCGATGCGATGCGATAAGGCACGTTTCTCAACAAAAAGCCGTTAAAGTGACTGGAAAGCCCGATTTAATGATAGTTAAGGCATAATCATTCCCGCTCAGCCGCCAGTACGCCCATTGCATGACTTGAGAGATCTTTCGACCAAATATTGGAATAATGAGCATTTATAAGGTCACAGGTCCTATACGGTCCCTTAATGAATCCATACCCCCAGATCTGCCTATAGATCGTCTCCGCGCCATTTTAATAAAAGCAAAGAATATCAACGTTCTTCTTTCTATTTTACTATCAACTGTGAGTTTTATTGTTATCTCTGTGTTACGCCAAAATCGCCTCTCTGTGCAGAATACAGTTTTTCAAAGCAATTCGGGCATAATGGGTAAAAAGTCAAAGAAAGTTGCAGGTGTTATCAATCCACCAGTTGCACCGCAAGCAGTAGTAAACAACAAGAAGGGTCTGATATCCGATACAACATGCACGGGCCTTGCCAGAACATCTTGGCAAGGAACCTATGATTTGTTAGAGGTAGAGAAACCAACGCAGGTGGTAGAGGAAGCTACCGCAGATTCATTGAAAAATCAGAATGCACTCTCAAGGATTTGGCCAATTCCTTCCTCCATAGGATAGCGGCAAGAGAACAAATGCTTCCATATACCGATGTCGTGAAATGGGCAATTGAAGAAATCCCCATCACAGACAGAACTTTCGTCACAAAGGATGGAAGGATTTTTGGGTCATTTGAGCCAGAAGATCTGAGGCAAATGTATCATTTGCCTAAGCCAGAGAAAGTATACAATAGCGCGTTTTTGGAGAAATTCGCAAGTGAGAATGAGATTGAGTCCGAACCTATCAAAGATTGGAGGCAGAATCCAAATAATCACAAACATGAATCCTCCGGTAAGTACTCAGTCGACTCTTTGTGTTCTCCTTATTGCTATGCTGGTATAATGATGTGTAGATTATGGGGTTTGCACGACTCTGCCATTTTTACCATTGAAATGGTTCCCCTCATGGAGGCGGAAGTCAACAGTTGGATTATGGATTGGGCCACTATCCTTTTAGATAAGCTTGCACTAGCTGTTAGTGAATTTAGGAATAAAACCAGAGTCACCGAAAGGAAAATTCCCCCGTTCTACTACAGTGCATATATCTTAGATACCCTTTGTTTTAATTCTGAATTCCCTATTCTTGGTTGGAGGTGGACCGCACAGGACCCCTCGCCTATTCATATTTACCATCGGAAGATGTGGAAGTCATCCCATAAGAATCACTTGTATCAAATTTGTAATGGTTTCATGGTTCCTGTTTATTATGCAATTTTTTATAAGCCTATTCCTAAGATCTCTTACCTAGCCTCTTTTGACCTGCCAGCGGTGGGTAGTTGGTTTGGGGAAGAGTATTTTACTTATGTTAGAGTCTTTGGCAGCCAAGCCAGACCCCATGTCCTCCCCTTATATGTCCCTGATAAACTTTTAGCGAGGGAGATTGCTTACCAAATTACAGTGGAAAGCACCACCCAGACTCTTAAAAAGGAGAAGAAAAGGGGCTGGCCTACTTTTCCTTTCAGATGTGGAGTCTTTACCCTGAATGATTTAAAACATGCAGAAAAAGAGGCCACAAAGATTCAAGCTCTAAATCTTGCTACAATTCCAAATAGAGCATATGATCCAAACCAAACTGCATATGCCGCTCTTGAACATGCCAAATTATCAACATTTGAGCATAAAGAAGATATGTTCGATGATATTTTTGTCTCAGCTGAATCAATAGGTCATGCTAAGGAGATTGCCAGGAGTAGATATAATGACGAAGGGTTATCTGAGTTTAATAATCTTAGGGAGCAGAGGTTGCAAACTCTGCCCCTAGACTTATTAATGCCAACCCAAGCAGCATCATCAAGCGAGCCTGGCCAGCAACAAAAGAAAGAATCCCCTGCTAGAGTGAAAACCAAAAATAATGAGCAGGAAGAGAAACAGAAGAAAAACCAAGAGGAGAAGCTGAAGAAAGAACAACTAGCGCGTTCAGAAGAAGAGTGCCTAAAGGCAGAGCGCTTAAGGAAGGAAAAGGAAGAGCGCTCAAAGAAAGAGCAAGAGGAGCACTCAAGGAAAGAAGAGGAAGATAGAAAAAGGAAAGAGCAGGAGGAAAACCAGCAGAAGGAGAAACAGGAACAACTGCTAAAGGAATCCCAGTCTAAACAAACCACCACCGATACTAATAAGGGTGTCATCACAGACCCTGAGCTCCAAAAGGAATGGCAACATTTCAGTACCATTGTCGGTGGGGGAAAAGACTCACAGAATACTGATACTCCTAAAAGCAGCAGTATACATGATGATACCTCATCTCAGGCTTTGAGCGGAACCAACAGCCCACCTAAAACTAAGAATGTGGAAATAATTCCAAAAGGTCCCAGCGACCAAATCACTCTCCAAGTGGAAGACATTCCTCCATTGAATGTCTTCTATAGCCCAAAGCACAGAGCCGTAGTAAAGAGATCGAGAAAGAGACAAAGGCTTGATCAACCTTCCATCTTTCCAGAACAAACAGTCATGGGCAATGTACTATGGAAGGAGAAAATGGACCCCTCCGATGACCTAACCAAATTGTCACAGTACGCTGGAGCTTATTCAGCTGCGACTATCGACAAGGCATCTGAGGTAAGTCTTCTATTAAAGACTAAAAAACAGGAGATCTCCACATTGCAAATTGAATTAGCGGATGTTAAACAGAGGGCGATACAAGCCGAGGAACAATTAGCAGAACAACAACAAAGGACAGCGCAAGCAGGCGAACAGTTGGCAGAACAACAACAAATAAATAGCCAATTGGCTAAGCAATGGGAGGAGGAGAAACAGACAATTAACCAGGCAGCCATCCAGAGACAAAGCGAATTGACGGAGGCTTTAGAGCAACTAAAAGCGGCGAATGAGCAACTATTGAAGACCAAAGATGAGCATATCGCCCAGATTACAACGCAACTGGATAATATTAAAGGAGACTTGCAGATAATGGAATTTAGAAAAGAGGCAATGTTAATCAACAATGTGCTTATAGCGCAAGTTAAACTATTGGCTCAATATCTCTCTCAAGCAGAACCACTATGCGAGTTAACTACAACTGTGAATGAACAGGTAGAAAAGGCAAGAGATGAATTGAATCAAGCCGATGAAGCTATCACAACACACCTTGAATGGCAAGATTCAAAGTCAGGAAAAGACTCCAATTTGCCAATAATACTTGAGGTTCATAAGAACATATTATTCATAGAGTGGCATACACAGGTATTGAAGGCAGAAAGGGCAGCTTCGAGGTGCACATTGACTTCTAACAATTTGATTGATCTAGTTAATGATACACTCTACTAGGCAAACATTGTTTCCCAGTGTACACCTGGAAAGGTAACTACAGCAAATACATTGGAACAAACATGTTACCCAAAGTTAGAAAACAGAGGAAGGTTAATCGTCGAGGTTAATAGTTTAAGCATAGAAACATATTGGCATTTCCTTATCAAGCCTCATGAGCAAAGAGCCGCCCTCAAATGCTTAACCGATGCCGTTCAATGCATGATCCCCGACATCCAAGATGCCACCTTTGCCGCCCAGCTCAGTTCACGGATCAACAAACCTCCTGAGATTGAGCCAATGCTTGCCATCAATCAACTAAGGTTCAAAGATAAACAGCCGACAGAATGAGTCATCTTCCAGCTCCTCAGATCACCAGCAGAAATAGCAACTAGAAGTTATTGATATCAGCATAGTTAGCAATTCTGTTTTGTAGATATTTAGATTAGCATAGTATTTATAGACCCTTTCATGTTTTTAGAAAGGGTCGTAAAATTTTGTAATAGACTTAACAGACTGAAGTTTGCACTATTTTGCTTCAGCCTTTATTCTTTTATGAAACTCGATCAGTCGCTTTTACTTTAATGGTGAAATTTCTTGATTCAATTGTGCACTACTGTCATTGATTGAGGAATTTTTATGCGTTGATGGAAAAGCCACACATAGCGATTGATATCTGGGATTGATCTACAGCTCAAATGGTACTTCTATCTTTGTCTGAAGTGATTCTGTGTATGTGAATTGTTATGTGATTATCTTGCTATCATTGATTGTATGCATGCACTATAACAAGCAAATCATTTTCATTCCACTATTGGATGTTTATGGGATATGCTTTTACTTTCAATCATGTATATGTTAATGATATAAATGTGTAAAGTTTAGTAATATCGCTTTAATCGATGCGCTTGACTATTTAAGTTCAGAAATCTTAAATAATTTAATATCTATGTCTTAAGGATGCAGTCATCTATATGTTTGTATTTTTAGGATATAGAGCATCAAAAGCTACGCTTTAGAGCTCAAATAGACTCCCGGGATAGTTTTATTAACTTATATTTCTATCAATAGTTGTAGTCTTCCGCCTATCACTAGTGCTATCTACAAAGTATTCACTCATCCCCCTTATCTATTTCTGGGAAACTGGTCCCATTATCCCCAGTCGGAGCCACTATCCCAAACGGAAAAGGAGCTGCACTAAGGTCCGAACCAGGTGGTTTCCCCAATGTTGGTGCAGCGATTTTCGAGGCATCAACATTTTTGGCACTAGAAGGAGGGCCCCGACTATGAATGGCAAGCAAACCCAAATCCACAAGCCATTCTAAGAGTAATTCTCCCTCCAATTCTCCTAGTCATTCTCAATCGCATGTTGGTTCTCCAATGCGCAATCAAGAAGAACAGGAATCAACTACCACTGCTCACACCCACTATACTTCAGAAATCCCCTGAAGTCCAGTCTCTTATCCACAAACTTCAGACCTTCTCGATTTCGCCACAAAGATCTGAAGTATCACAAAGCAGTGCGACTTCGCAGTTCAATTTATCACATCCACTTACCAGACTCCAAAGTGGAAAACTTGGTATCGAACCCATTGAGTTCCCTTTACCCGAAAGGAAAAGGGCCAAGAAACATATCGAAGGATCTGATAGTGGAGAACTTTCATCCACATCGTCCATTTCATCTTCTCACCTGCAAAGTCAACCACCCACTCCTCCATTGCATAGTGTTGTCCACCAGGGAACAGAAGCCTCAACATCGCAATCTGCTCACCCTTCAGTAGCATCTACTTCCATACATCTGGGATTCCAATAATAGTATCAACCATCGGTACTATTACAATGGTAGATCCATGGACCAGACCCGGTGCGGTCAATATGCCTGCACCATTGCATCCTTTACCTGATGCACCTAAAAAGTGGCTTCCTAAAATTAACCCAGATGATGGAACCCAGGCCGAAGAACACATTAATAATTTTATGCTATTGGTCAACTTAAAAGGGGTAACACAAGAAGATGTTGTTGTCAGACTTTTCCCTTATACTTTGCAAGGATCAGCAGGATCCTGGTATTTCTCTCTACCCTCTGGTTCAATTACCAGTTGGGATACATGCCAAGAACAGTTTCTTACTAAGTATGGAGATGATAGGTTTCTAGCAACCTTAATAAACGATCTCTCCAACTTAAGAATAGAACATAGAGAACTCATTAAGGAATTTAATGCTCGCTTCAATAAACTCCTTAACAAAATCCCTACAGCTTCCAAACCAAGTGAACAAATACGAAGCGAATGGTATATCACTACCCTACCTGCCAATATAGCCATTTTCGTAGATCGGGCTGGGAAACCTACCTTAGCAGAAAACATGAAAGAAGCACTTGATGTGGAAAAGCGCATCAATTCATTAGAAAAGAAAGCTGCCTTGGAAGACAGAAAAGCTAAAAAAGTATCTTTTAAAGAAGACTCTAAGAAGAAAATCCCAAAAGACCCATATGACATGGAAGGACTGCAAAAGGTCCTGAAAACACTGTCCAACGAAATGATTGACATAAAGAAACAGGTGGCCGAAACATCAAACAAAAGACCTTTCAGTACTTACAAGAAAACGGAAACAAAGCCACCTAATGTCATATCTAATGCCGATTCAGACCAGGAAGAAGAAGAAGAAGAAACAACCCCACCACCTGACGATGAAGAAGAAGTAGCTGAGTGTCATGGAATGTGGGATTTCATACTCCCAGATCCTGATACTAATAATGAAGAAGAAGCCTTCCCAGTTACCACCAGGAGTAAAAGTACTTCTGAACCTGTGCAGGCAACTTCAAAGAAAAGGAGCGCAGGTGCTACTACAACAAAGGAAAAAGTACCTCCAAAGAAACCACCTGCAGTAGTCCCTCAAAACCAGCCCTCAACGTCTACTTCCCCTTCAACTTCTAAGACATTAGTGGTATCCGATGCGATGGAATATAACATTGTTGATGACATGAAAAAGACCAAAGCCAACATAACAATGTTCGAGCTTAGTAAGCTAAAGCATCAGCAAAAGTTACTTCTTAAAGAATTCAATTATGTTCCTTCTACTTCCCTTCCTAGTTCAAAAGCTGCTAATGATTCAGGCCAACCCCCTCCAAGTATGGTTGAAGCTACAGATTCAGTCCTAATTGGAGACAGGTCAAGCTCTCATACTCCACCATTTCTCCTAACTTATGAAATCTACAACAGAAACCTACACAACTGTTTAATTGACTCAAGCGCATCTTCTAACATAATGCCAGCTTCAGTTTGCTCCAAATTGAACATAGAACCCCAGAAGTCTGCTATCCATATTGTCCAATTGGACAGGACTAAGGTACAGGTTGTTGGAGAAATTAATTTTGTAACCATCAAGCTGTCGGCTAATCCAAGAGTTGTGCAAAGAATTGATATCCTTATAGCCGATATACCTAAGTTTTATGGTTTGATTTTGAGTAGAGACTGGTCCGAAAAATTACATGGGTACATTTCTACTGATTGGTCACACATGTGGCTTCCTTATAAAGGTAAGCCAAATCAAATAAAGATTGACCGAGAAAAACATATGACCCATACAGTTACCGATTTTGAACAAGAAAACCATCGCGTGGCTTTCAACAACAATATTTTGGGAAATTATTCTTCAGAATCTTTCTTCGGCAACTTTGTTGCCCAACCTTCCCCTTTCTCTATTAATCATTGTACATCTCAGGTTGAAAATTTTTCACAAACAGATAAGTCTAGATGTTTCAATGGTGATGAGAAAACTGTAAATATGAATGTTAATACTCCTTTATTTTGGTCTTTGTATTTTGATGGCTCCAAGTCTAGTGAAGGCTCGGGAGCAGGATGCATCTTGGTAAGTCCACATGGGGAAAAGACAATGCTGTCTTGCAGGTTAGAATTCGAATGCACTAACAACACAGCTGAATATGAAGCCCTAGTTCAGGGTTTATATAAAGCAACCGGCTATAAAGTGCAATACCTAAAAGTTTTCGGTGATTCTGAAATTATTGTTAAACAGGTTAGAAATGCTATTCATTGCCTTTCCAATCATCTTAAGCATTACCAATCACTTGTGCAAGACCTTACTTCACATTTCTTAGCATTTAACATTTCCTCCATTCCTCGGTCCCAAAATTCAGCTGTTGACTTACTAGCCAATGTAGCCTCCAAGCTCCTACCCTGAGAAGACTACAGCCCTGATAGGTTTTCTGTAGAGTTGATTTTCAGGCCTTCAATCCCTGACAACATCACTAATTGGAGAGTATTTAATCATGATAATGATATTCTACAATTCTTAACTTCTGAAAAGTCTTATGACAACCAAATCATTGAAGAGGATGAACATGACTCCCAAATAAAAGGAATACCTCAAGAAAATGCAATCCCTAAGCCTGTGGTAAAACTTGAGGATCTTTATGATATAAAAGACAGGTTTAAACCTATAACTAATACAAAGATCCAAAGCTCTACCCAAAGGTTTGAATTAGTAAATTTGGGTACCGATCAAGTTCCTTAGAATGTGAATTTAGGATTAGGACTTTATGTAGAAGAGAAAGAAGCATTTGTTAAACTGTTGAGAAAAAATAAACACGTTTTTGCTTGGAAGTATGATGACTTAAAAACTTATGACACATCTATTATCCAACATACAATTCCAATGCTTCCAGATCAAAAACCTATTCAGCAGAAGTTAAGGAAAATACACCCGAATTTGGAAAGCCAGATTAAGACGGAGCTTAACAAACTCCTTAAAGCCAAGATTATCTTCCCAGTCCGACATTCCAATTGGGTTTCTAATATGATGCCTGTCAGGAAAAAGAATGGCGACATTCGAATTTGTATTGATTTCGGGAATCTAAACAGAGAAAGCCTGAAAGACAATTTCCCATTACCTACTATGGAGCAAATACTCCAATCAGTGGCAGGCTCTGAATTGATGTCTTTTCTAGACGGTTTTTCAGGATACAACCAAGTTTTGGTCCATCCTGATGACCAACTTAAAACAACATTCAGAACGAAATGGGGGACATATGCTTATCAAAAGATGCCCTTCGGACTTATAAATGCAGGAGCGACTTTCCAAAGAGCTATGGATACTGCTTTTAGGGGATTGATAAATCGATCAGTAGTCATCTATCTAGATGACATAACTGTGTTTTCTAAAAAGAGGTCCAATCATTTACATGACTTAAACCAGATCTTTCAAAGATGTAAAAGGTATGGAATCTCTCTTAATCCCAAAAATTCATTCTTTGCTCTTGATCAAGGGAAACTCCTAGGTTTTGTTGTTTCCCAAGATGGCATTTATATTGATCCTGATCGGATCAAAGAGATCTCTGAGATCCCTTTCCCACACAATAAGAAATCGATGCAGTCATTTCTTGGCCAGATAAATTTTGTAAAAAGGTTTGTACCTGATTTCTCTCATATTATTTTGCCCCTCCAAGCAATGATTAGGAAAAATGCAGTCTTTAAGTGGGGATTAACAGAAAAAGAAGCTTTTGATAAGATAAAGCAATCCATTATCAATGCCCCCTCCTTAATTACTCCAAATTTATCTAATCCTTTCACATTGTACACTATCGCATCCAATACTTCATATGCTGCAGTACTTACCCAACTAAACAATCACAACTTGGAGGCACCTATCTCATTTTTTAGCTCAAATCTTCAGGGTGCCGAGTTAAACTATTCCGATGTGGAAAAACAAGCTTTTGCTGTGTTTAAAGCAGTTAAACATTATAGACCCTTCCTCCTAAAAGCCCACACAAAAGTAATAGTTCCTTTTCCAGCTGTTAGACAACTATTAATACAAAAAGAACTGGGTGAAAAAAGGGCTAATTGGGTCACCGCACTTCAAGAGTATGATTTAGAAATTAGGCCAGCAAAGATTGTTATAGGCCAAGGTTTTTGCAGGATATTGGCTGGAGCTTCCAACATTCCCGAATCAAGCGACACTGGTCCAACTGAAGAAATCAATCAGATAAGTGTCACTGATTCAGAAATCTCAATATGCAGATTGAAATTTATCTAAAAAATGCATGCTCTCCTCATTTATCCTACAAAAGCAAAGGCCATCAAATTAAAAGCAAGAGTTTTAACTTATTGATGATGTACTTTTCAAGAAGGATTATGATTCTATTTTGCTGAGGGATGCCTTGAGAAACTGGAAGCCCAAAAGGTGTTGCAGGAGTTACCATGATGACCAGCAGAGGACATTTTGGAGCTGACAAACAAGCTCACAAGATTATTCATTGCTGGATACTATGGCCAACCCTTTATAGACGGACACCCATGAGTATGTAAAGGGAAATGCCTCAATTGCCAAACTGCTAGTGGAAGACAACGAAAATCAGCTTTCCCTTTACAACCAGTTAACATTGAACAACCATTTGATCAATGGGGACTGGATATCATCGGGGAAATTAATCCACCTTCTTCAAAGCAGCATAAGTATATTCCCACAGCTACCGACTATTTCACTAAGTGGGTTGAGGCAGTCCCTTTGAAGGCAGCAAATTCTGAAGCGATCATCGAATTCATTGACCAATTCATTATTACCAGGTTTGGTGTTCCAACTGCTCTTGTATTTGATAATGTTTCTTATTTTTCAGGCAATTCTATGATTGATTTTGCTATTAAAAGAGGATTTAAGTTAAAGTATTCTGCTAATTACTATCCTCAAGGTAATGGTTTGGCAGAGTCCACTAACAAGAATCTGATCAAAATTTCAAACGAACAATCGAACAAAATCATAGGAATTGGCATAAATCCTTAGTCTTTGCATTATGGGCTGATAGGATAACACAAAAGGCTTCTATAGGAACCTCTCTGTTCAATCTTGTATATGGAAAGGAAGCGATATTGCCTACAAATCTTGTTCTTCCTTCTTTAGCCCTAGTACAGTTCATTGAAGAAGCTCCTTCCTCTTCTATTCAGCTCAGATATGATCAAATCTTAAAACTAGAAGAAGAGAGAGAAAAGGCCAAGGATACCCATGCCAAACATCAGCAAATCATAAAAGCAGCTTTTGATTCAGCCTCATCAGGATCAAAAGATTTCCAAGTTGGCGATTTAGTTCTGAAATGGGATAAAGCCCATGAGGACAAAGGTAAACACACCAAGTTCCAAAAGTTATGGCTTGGACCATTTCAAATTTATGAGAAAATAGGCCATTCAACCTTCCTATTGCAAGATTTAACAGGTGTGAGGGAGTCTCTCCCTGTAAATGGCCTAATCCTTAAAAAGTTCTTCAATTGAGAGGGTAACCCCTTCTCCCTTTACTTTTATAGGATTTCTTAGTTTGTAGTTTTTTAAAAAATAAAGTTTAAAAGCATATTCCATTGACCTTTCACTATATTTAAATAGTTGTCTCATAGAAGTATCATGAGTACTTGCTTTCAAACAATAGAATTTTTAACCAAAAGGAATACTTTTTGGGAAATTAGGCATCATTATATCCTGAAATCAGAGATTAAGCTTGATCAATTCCTCCTTAGAGCATAAAAGTAATGAGAATCATTTCTGTTTTCAAATTGGTCCCAAAAGGTCATTGATATTAGAAATAGAAGTCAATTCAATATCAGCATCTTCAACTCTCAACCTGTCATCCATCAATTCTCAAAGAAGTGATTGTCCACCCCATTCATTAAAGATGATGATTTTTCAGAGTGTAATTCTAAAATATAAAGATATTAAAGATAAGAGGTCTTATCACAAGCCTACTTACCACGTTCATAGGGAAATAGCTTAGCTGACATTACCAATACTGCCTACCAAAACAGGGTAATGGCTTGAAATTTCAAGACAAGGAGTCTCATCACGAGCTAGCTTGTTCAGTTAAACTACTACCAGTGAGTGGCATTGTCAATAGCTGGCCACCAAACCAGGGCAATGGCTTTTTATCTTATAAAAGAATTCAGAAAATAAAGAAAAATGAACAAAATATGAAAATATGTTTTAAATTCATTCTGATAATCACACTCTTGATTGGATGGGAAAATGGACAATTACATGGTTAAATGGTATCCCTGTTGAGACTATAAATGTTTGCTGGCAGCAGAGGCTCTACCTATGACAAGCGAGTTTACTATAAAAGCTGATTTGGAGAGACTTTTCTATTTTTACTATTAATAAACCAATCAAGGCTTATTTGAAACTTTAAATGTATCAATCTTAAATTAGCAAAAGGAGGAAGTTATCAAAATTATTTCTGTAATATTCAGAATACATAGATACCTAATTATATCAGAACTTTCCTTTATGATTGGAACTCTATTTCAAAAAGTTTTAAAGTATTGCTGATTTTTCTAGAGATAACTGGTTCTTCCAGTGAATCGCCAATTGTTGTGCTTTGCAAACAACCCCCCATTTCATATTATTTTTATTTACAAAAACATTAAAAACATGAAATAGGTCCCTCTTAAAAAATAAAATTGATGTCAAAACTCTTACTTTGTAAAAACCCGACAAATCAATGGAGCGCTTTATAAAATAACCCTTAAAAGCAATATCTCTTTAAAAAGTGGAAATAAAACATATATGTGTTTATTGCGATAAAGCGATCGCAAGATCGCATATCGCAATAACATAAAGGATGCACCAAACGACCAAAAGGTTTCCCCCGATGCCATAAAGTGATCGGCGATCGGCGATACCCAAGGATATCACTTAAGCACCATATACCAAAGCCCCGATGCGATAGAGCTATCGGCGATATCGCAATCGGCAATCCCCTTTATATTGCAAGCATTGCGCACATGCCTTTCGCCGATGCGACATCGCAATCGGCAATCGGCGGCTCCCCCCGTTTCATCCTAAACACGCATATGCCTTTCGCCGATGCGATATCGCAATCGACGATCGGCAATATTCAAAACATTGTTAAAGATAGCCATGCACCCCCGCCCGATGCAATGCGATAAGGCACGTTTCTCAACAAAAAGCCGTTAAAGTGATTGGAAAGCCCGATTTAATGACAGTTAAGGCATAATCATCCCCACTCAGCCGCCAGTACGCCCATTGCATGACTTGAGAGATCTTTCGACCAAATATTGGAATAATGAGCATTTATAAGGTGGCAGGTCCTATACGGTCCCTTAATGAATCCATACCCTCAGATCTGCCTATAGATCGTCTCCGCGCCGTTTTAATAAACGCAAAGCATATCAACGTTCTTCTTTCTATTTTACTATCAACTTTGAGTTTTATTGTTATCTCTGTGTTACGCCAAAATCGCCTCTCTGTGCAGAATACAGTTGTTCAAAGCAATTCGGGCATAATGGGTAAAAAGTCAAAGAAAGTTGCAGGTGTTATCAATCCAACAGCTGCACCCCAAGCAGTAATAAATAGCAAGAAGGGTCTGATATCCGATACAACATGCACGGGCCTTGCCAGAACATCTTGGCAAGGAACCTATGATTTGTTAGAGGCAGAGAAACCAACGCAGGTGGTAGAGGAAGCTACCGCAGATTCATTGAAAAAATCAGAATGCACTCTCAAGGATTTGGCTGATTCCTTCGTCCATAGGATAGCAGCAAGAGAACAAATGCTTCCATATACCGATGTCGTGAAATGGGCAATTGAATCAATCCCCATCACAGACAGAACTTTCGTCACAAAGGATGGAAGGATTTTTGGGTCATTTAAGCCAGAAGATCTGAGGCAAATGTATCATTTGCCTAAGCCAGAGAAAGTATACAATAGCACGTTTTTGGAGAAATTCGCAAGTGAGAATGAGATTGAGTCTGAACCTATCAAAGATTGGAGGCAGAATCCAAATAAGCACAAGCATGAATCCTCCGGTAAGTACTCAGTTGACTCTTTGTGTTCTCCTTATTGCTATGCCGGTATAATGATGTGTAGATTATGGGGTTTGCACGACTCTGCCATTTTTACCATTGAAATGGTTCCCCTCATGGAGGCGGCAGTCAACAGTTGGATTATGGATTGGGCCACTATCCTTTCGGATAAGCTTGCACTGGCTATTAGTGAATTTAGGAATAAAACCAGAGTCACCGAGAGGAAAATTCCCCCGTTCTACTACAGTGCATATATCTTAGATACCCTTTGTTTTAATTCTGAATTCCCTATTCTTGGTTGGAGGTGGACCGTACAGGACCCCTCGCCTATTCATATTTACCATCGCAAGATGTGGAAGTCATCCCATAAGAATCACTTGTATCAAATTTGTAATGGTTTCATGGTTCCTGTTTATTATGCAATTTTTGATAAGCCTATTCCTAAGATCTCTTACCTAGCCTCTTTTGACCTGCCAGCGGTGGGTAGTTGGTTTGGGGAAGAGTATTTTACTTATGTTAGAGTCTTTGGCAGCCAAGCCAGACCCAATGTCCTCCCCTTATATATCCCTGATAAACTGTTAGCGAGGGAGATTGCTTACCAAATTACAGTGGAAAGCACCACCCAGACTCTTAAAAAGGAGAAGAAAAGGGGCTGGCCTACTTTTCCTTTCAGATGTGGAGTCTTTACCCTGAATGATTTAAAACATGCAGAAAAAGAGGCCACGAAGATTCAAGCTCTAAATCTTGCTACAATTCCAAATAGAGCATATGATCCAAACTGAACTGCATATGTCGCTCTTGAACATGCCAAATTATCAACATTTGAGCATAAAGAAGATAAGTTCGATGATATTTTTGTCTCAGCTGAATCAATAGGTCAAGCTAAGGAGCTTGCCAGGACGAGATATAATGACGAAGAGTTATCTGAGTTTAATAAGCTCAGGGAGTAGAGGTTGCAAACTCTGCCCCTAGACTTATTAATGCCAATCCAAGCAGCATCATCAAGCGAGCCTGACAAGCAACAAAAGAAAGAACCCCCTTCTACAGTGAAAACTAAAAATAATGAGCAGGAAGAACAACAGAAGAAAAACCAAGAGGAGAAGCTGAAGAGAGAACAACTAGTGCGTTCAAAAGAAGAGCGCCTAAAGGCAGAGCGCTCAAGGAAAGAAGAGGAAGAGCGCTCAAAGAAAGAGCAGGAGGAGCGCTCAAGGAAAGAAGAGGAAGATAGGCAAAAGAAAGAGCAGGAGGAAAACCAGCAGAAGAAGCAGGCAGAGCAATGGGAGGAGGAGAAACAGAACATCAATCAGGCAGCCATCCGGAAACAAAACGAATTGACGGAGGCTTTGGAACAATTAAAAGCATCAAATGAGCAACTATTGAAGACCAAAGATGAGCATATCGCCCAGATTACAGCACAGCTGGATAAAATTAAAGGAGACTCGCAGATAATGGAATTTAGAAAAGAGGCAATGTTAATCAACAATGCGCTTATAGCGCAAGTTAAACTATTGGCTCAATACCTCTCTCAAGCAGAACCACTATGCGAGTTAACTACAACCGTGAATGAACAGGTAGAAAAGGCATGAGATGAATTGAATCAAGCCGATGAAGCTATCACAGCACACCTTGAATGGCAAGATTCACAGTCGGGAAAAGATTCCAATTTGCCAAGAATACTGGAGGTTCATAAGAACATATTATTCACAGAGTGGCATACACAGGTATTGAAGGCAGAAAGGGCAGCATCAAGATGTGCATTAACTTCTAATAATTTGATTGATCTAGTAAATGATACTCTCTATCTAGCCAACATGGTTTCCCAATGCACGCCCGGAAAAGTAACTACAGCAAATACATTGGAACAAACATGTTACCCAGAGCTAGAAAACAGAGGAAGGTTAATCACCGGGGTTAACAGTTTAAGCATAGAAACATATTGGCATTTCCTTATCAAGCCCCATGAGCAAAGAGCCGCCCTCAAATGCTTAACCGATGTCGTTCAATGCATGATCCCGGACATCCAAGATGCCACCTTTGCCGCCCAGCTCAGTTCACGGATCAACAAACCACCTGAAATTGAGCCAATGCTCGCCATCAATCAACTCAGGTTCAAAGGGAAGCAGCCGACAGAATGACTCATCCTCCAGCTCCTCAGATCGCCAGCAGAAATAGCAACTAGAAGTTATTGATATCAGCATAGTTAGCAATTATGTTTTGTAGATATTTAGATTAGCATAGTATTTATAGACCCTTTCATGTTTTTAGAAAGGGTCGTAAAATTTTGTAATAGACTTAACAGACTGAAGTTTGCACTATTGTGCTTCAGCCTTTATTCTTTTATGAAACTCGATCAGTCGCTTTTACTTTAATGGTGAAATTTCTTGATTCAATTGTGCACTACTGTCATTGATTGAGGAATGTTTATGCGTTGAGGGAAAAGCCACACATAGCGATTGATATCTGGGATTGATCTACAGCTCAAATGGTACTTCTATCTTTGTCTGAAGTCATTCTGTGTATGTGAATTGTTATGTGATTATCTTGCTATCATTGATTGTATGCATGCGCTATAACAAGCAAATCGTTTTCATTCCACTATTGGATGTTTATGGGATATGCTTTTACTTTCAATCATGTATATGTTAATGATATAAATGTGTAAAGTGTAGTAATATCGCTTTAATCGCTGCGCTTGACTATTTAAGTTCAGCAATCTTAAATAATTTAATATCTATGTCTTAAGGATGCAGTCATCTATATGTTTGTATTTTTAGGATATAGAGCATCAAAAGCTACACTTTAGAGCTCAAATAGACTCCCGGGATAGTTTTATTAACTTATATTTCTGTCAATAGTTGTAGTCTTCCGCCTATCACTAGTGCTATCTACAAAGTATTCACTCATCCCCCTTATCTATTTCTGGGAAACTGGTCCCATTATCCCCAGTCGGAGCCACTATCCCAAACGGAAAAGGAGCTGCACTAAGGTCCAGACCGGGTGGTTTCCCGAATGTTGGTGCAGCGATTTTCGAGGCATCAACAGATACCCGGATTGATAATTTATGTAGAGCAATTTAAGACATTAAATTGACTAGACAGTACACCAGAGAGAAGGTGGAGGAAAATTTTCCTCACCTCAGTCAGTTAAAACTTTTAGGGACCAAAAGCCTCCCAAAATGGGGAGGTGTGATCCGAATTGGATCATTACATTGTTTTTCATCCATATCAATGTATTTGGAGTGGAAAAAGTGGAGGAATCATCTCATGGGACCATTTTTACCGACGGGGCCTAGTTTGGTGAAATGGGGTCTGAAACCTTCTGAGAGCATTTTGAGGCATCAAACGACGTTTTTGCGAGGTAAAACATTGCCACTTTTCTATGGCACATTTTCATGTTATTCTACACACAGAGACATTTCCAATAGCGCAAAAAGCATGTCAATTGGAGTATGTATGCAAAAGCTATGCCACTCAGAAGTTGTCCTTCTTGTTTTCACATCTATAGTTCGGAAGGATGCCACGTTAGCCCCCATTATTCATGGAAAAAGGGGCTAGCCACGTGTTTTCGATGTAAAAGACTCTAGAAGAGTCTATTTTGTAACTCTAGATAAGATTTTATGTAGTCAAACTTAACCACTAGTAGGCTATCAAGCTGTGTTATAACCGGGCCACTAGGAAGAAGAGGAATTTTCCATTCTTTCAAGAGAATTTTGTTCCATAGGTGAACAAACATAGTCAGGAGAGATAGGAGGTAGAGAACACATAGAGGATCTATGCACTATAGAAGCCCACGGGCCACAGGCATTACTTCTTTGTACCTGCATCCATATTTTCACACAGAGAAAGAGAGCGAAGCAACCTCACGTTCCATTTGGTTTTTCTCCCGAAAGGGTTTCCCATAGACCATATATTGTGTCTTATGTGTGTGTGAGATTATTTTGTCATTCTCTACTTTTATACATAATTTATATTCGCATGAATGCACTAATTACAGTTAAATCCACAAATATTAAAGTTTAATAAACTTTGATAATGTAAAATTTCAATATTTTAATATATTATTATCAGATATGTTGTGACAAACTGTCCAGTGGAATATCCACGGCAGTTTATAAATCAATTTTTCACTATATCATGATGATATTTATTTCATAGCTAAGATAGTATACCTTCCTAAGGGTCTTGGCTTTGCGAAGAATATTCCAACTTTATCTTCTATGGTTATCCTTTTTGAACTTTATAGAAGGGACTATTGAATAGTTTATTGTAATATTTCTTGATCTCATTCCATATTCATTTTGATATAGTCTTGATATATACATGGATGAACTTATTGGAATATGTTATATTCTAATTAAGAGATCATATGCTCTAATTTTTGGGTATTATGCTAGTAGAACAATCTTTTGGATGGTCTTAAAATGAAAAATGTGTATGTAGAGTGTCACCTCTTTTAATCTCAAATGGAATTTACATTTTCTTGTGTGAGGAAGAAAAATCTACATCACTATTCACTTCAAGGAGAGAGGAATGAATGGAGTGGAAGGGGATACATGTAAGGAGAGTAGACCTCCTCATGGCTTCACAAGAGTGAATGAAAGGATGGGAAGAAATGACAATGGGGAAGAAGAATAAGAGGGAGAAAGGAAAATAAGGTTTAAAAAAAATTAAGGGAAGAGAAAAAAAGGTTGGGAGAAATGAAGGACAAACAATATAAAATTGATAACAAAGAAACCAAAGTTTTTCGCAATTTTTTCTACTCAAGTATACCCAACAATATGAGAAGGAAACTCCTTTTCTTTTGTTTGAAAGGTTATGTGAGTCCTGAGATGACAGGCATGTCTAACCTGTGGCTTGAGTAGTCATGACCCAAGGGCATCTAGTTCATCAAAATCACCTAGGGATCACACCCTAATTGGCCGCACCAACCCTTCGCATGGCTGGATGTTTTCCCATAGAGTTACAAACCAATGACCTTTACACCATAGATTGCTTTAACAAAACACCATGTCACCATCTTCTCTATGCCCCATTGTGATGCAGGTAAATTCTAAATGTGAACACAAACAATTCCTCTAGCCGAGAGAGCGGGTCTAGTCACAAACAGACAATCTATGGAAGATTTCTTTAGGATAGAATCAATTAAGAGAGCCTACCTCTTAGAACGCTATTCCACTTGGTGATGATCCTGCTTCCTCGCTCCAGATAACTTTCGTTTCCTTCCTTCGCACACCTGGAAAAAAAAAAAAAAAAAAAAAAAACAAAAAACAAAACAAAACAAAACAAAACAAAACAAAACAAAACAAAACAAAAAAAACAAACAAAAAAAAAAAACAAAAAAACAAAACAAAAAAACAAAAAAAACAAACAAACAAACAAACAAACAAACAAACAAAAAAACAAAAAAAACAAAAAAAACAAAAAAACAAAAAAACAAAAAAAAAAACAACAACAACAACAACAACAACAAATGTAATAGCATACAATATTGTATTCAGCCTACTTAACAGGTCAAGGAACATTAAGCCATAAATATGTGAGATAAAATTTCTTATAGGAAATCAATCGATAGTTGCATCTATATTAGTTCAAGAAGAGATTACAACCAAAGTCTTGACGTTGATGTTCTCCTCCAACATATCCCAATTCCCACACTTCTACTAGCATTTCATGGATAGCCCCAACAATAGAGATTTTAAGGCCTCTTTCCCTCTAGTCTCAAATCACACCCAAGCACACTATTCTCCCTCAAACATACACTAGAAAACTTCAAACTATTGATGTCTTGTTGATTAGTCTAACTCCAAACTAAAACTAAATTAGGACTAGCTTATGCTTGGGAAAAAGAGAGGTTTATATAGCTTGGATGGATGGGAGATGATTCCTCTTCTCATGGGAGAAGGCCCTATCTCTTGGATTAGTTCCATCCTAATATGGGAAAGGAGCCCAAACTGACCTCCTTAACTCCATCCAGCCTAACCATTTACCAGAATTCTGTTACGAAGCTTCTAGAGCTGGAAGCTTTGGCTCCATATTTAAAAAATTTTCCAAAAGAGGATTCACGCAACTAAAAAAGGGCTCAGTTGATCCAATCGGCACTAGGGACAGTTGTAACCCCTGCATATCGGTGCGAGGGGGACATGGTCATTAGTGCTGGTCTTGTAAAATGAGATAAACAGAAGATTTTTGGGAAATTGTGCAAAAGGGAATTGTTCTTCTCATGAATAGGGACACAATGGGAGTGTCTTCATGATAGGAAAACATGCCAGGTACATTGTAGAGGTCCTCCAGGATCGTGGACAGGGAGTATAGGGATAGTGAAAAAATGTTGTGTAACAGTTGCCCCCTAAAGCATGAAGGTCGAACTAGAGTGAGGAGTGAAATGCTTTACAAATGCGTGTGGGGAACTGGAGTCCGTCATTTGAGAACCTGCAAGCAAGCATAGATACATATACATCACTGAAAACTATGAGTAATAATACATGAATCATGGTATGGATGAAGCCATCCAAAGAATGATCATGTAAATGGATCCAAGGCACGGGCGCAACCATCCAGCAGGAAGGATCATAATGAAACCAAGGTATGGTTGCAGCTATCCAATAATAAGAAGGATCACATAGAAAAACTCATGGTATGGTCGTAGCCATCCATCTAAAAGAGACATGTATATCAGCATGATCATGTCACATCGCCTCGCAACATGGACTTGTGTAATCATAGCCCAAGGTCTTGCACTCCAAACAACCCAATCTAAGTACAAATCCTAACATGTGAATAAATGTGTTGAAGTCGAGCATGCTAAGAATTCGCTTGATTATTGGTCAATGATGTGAACCATTAACAAACGCAAGAGAAACCACCAATAAATACAATGGTTGTCAAGGTACTGGAAGCACAGTTCACGGAATGTGAATAAAGGCACGGATGTCGAACACCCGTGAAATCACCCGATCGAAAGCCAATGATGTGAACTTGTCATTGAGTGCAAAGAACTTTCCATTAGGGCATGTAAGCTCTAAGGTTCTGGAAGGGAGTCTCTCAGACAGCTTCCTGGATAATGACGTGAAGTTGACAAGAAGTGACCATGTCAAAGGAGGGCCATGATGTATCCCACATCATCGACATGAGACAGAGGGATGTAAATTATTTCAGATGATACAGAGAATCAGAAGTAAGTATAATTGTAGAGGAAATAACTCTTGAACATATCGGTGACACAATTCTAGAGTTTGGCAGCTTTCGGATCCATGTGATTGGTGGTCATGATGACGTGGCAGAGATCAAATGGAAGGCAAAAATGAACGGCCCAACCCAGAAAGGTCAACGATGAAAGGAGGATACCCCAACCCATCAAGAAACAGATAGTGTCATGTTCAAGAGTGAACTGTGTTACACAACATTTTGTCACTGTCCCTGTACTCCCCATTCCTTGATCCTGGAGGACCTCTACAGTGAACCCTACATGCTTTCCCTTCTTGAAGAAACCCCCATTTTGTCCCTTTTCATTAGCATATCAATTCCCTTTTGCACCATTTCCCCTGAAACTTCTATTTTTCCCAGTTTACAAGACTGGCGTTAATGGCCCTTGTCTTCCATGTGCCTATGTGTAGAGATTAGCATTGTTCCTAGCACCGACCGGAGTGAATGAGTTGTGTTCCAGTTGCGCCAGTCCTATTATGGAAAGCTTTTTAAATATAGAGCCGAAGCTTTGAGCTCTAGAAGCTTCGTAACAAAAGTTTGGTAAATGGTTTGGCTGGATGGGGTCGAGGATGTCAGTTTGGGCTCCTTTCCACTCAAGAGCTGTCCTTCTGCAATTACATTTACCTCTGATGCTCTGTATCATCCAAAAATAATCTTGCACCCTTTCGTCTCATGTCGATGATGTGGGAAACATTATGGACCTCCTTCGACACGGTCACTTTCCGTCAACTTCAGTTCATTATCCGAGAAGTTGACCGAGAGACTCCCTTCCAATACCTTAGAGCTTGCATGCCCTAATGGCAAGTTCTTTGCACTTGACAACAAGTTCACATCATTGGCTTTTGATCGAGTGATTTCACGGGTGTTCGACTTCAGTTCTTCTATTCACATTCCATGGATTGTGTTGATAGTACCTTGAGGATCATTGTCATTATTGGTGGTTTCTCTCGCTCTTGTTAACATTTTACATCATTGACTGGTCATCAAATGACTTTCTAGTATGTTTGACATCAACACATCTATTCACATGTTAGAATTTGTACTTTAATTGGGTCGTGTTGAAGCGCAAGACCCTGGGCTGAGATCACAAAAATCCAGGTTGCGTAGTGATGTGACATGGTTATGTTGATATGCATGTCTCTTTCATATGGATTGTTGTGACCATACCATGAGTTATGATATGTGATCCTTCTCATTATTGGATGCCTGCAACCATACCTTGGTTTCGTTATGATCCTCTTTAACAGATGGTTGCCCCATACCTGGATCCATTTACATGATCATTCTCTGGATGGCTGTGTCCATACCACGATTTATGTATCATTTGACATATTTTTTGAGTTATGCATATGCATATGTACTTGCTTGCAGGTTTTCTGATGATAGACTATGGTTCCCTGCACTGATTCATAAAGCATTTCATCCCTCACTCTATTTCGGCCTTAACGCTTTAGGGGGCATCTGTTACACAGAATTTCGTCACTAACCCTGTACTCCCTATTCCTTGATCTTGGAGGACCTCTACAGTGAACCCTGCATGCTTTCCCTTCATGAAGAAACCCCCATTGTGTCGCTCTTCATGAGCAGATAAACTCCCTTTTGCACCATTTCCCCTGAAACTTCTGTGTTGCCCAGTTTACAAGACCGGCAATAATGGCTCTTGTCTTCCACGTGCTGATGTGCAGAGATTATCACTGTCCCTAGCACCGACCAGAGTGACTGAGCTGTGTTCCATTCGCGTCGGTCCTATTATGGAAAGTTTTTTAAATATAGAACCGAAGCTTCGAGCTTTAGAAGCTTCGTAACGGAAGTCTGGTAAATGGTTTGGTTGGATGGGGTCGAGGATGTTAGTTTGGGCTCTTTTCCTCTATAACGATGGAGCTACCTCAAGGGATAAGACCTACTCCCATGAGAAGAGGATCCATCTCGCATCCATTCATCCTATATAAACCTCCCTTTTTCCCAAGCACAAGCTAGTGTTGAAGTGTTAATGTTGGTGTGCTAGTGCTATTTTGGTTTGGAGTAAACAGCAAGCTATTCATAGTTGTAGCTCTCTAGTTGTGTGAGGGAGAAGTGTTATTTGGTTTGGAGTGAAGCCTAAAGGGAAGAGCCTTAAAAATATTATTGATTGAGGCCATCATGGAATGCTAGCAGAAGTGTGTGGGAACCTGGTCTTGTTAGAGGAGAACAGCAACGTCAAGACAATGGTTGTAATCCCTTCTTGATTCAATACAAATGCAACTACTGATTGATTTCCTACATGATTTTTCATCTTACATATTCATGGATTAATGTTTCTTGACTTGTTAAGTAGGTTGAATTACAATTTGTTTATTATCACGGTTGTTGTTTGTTGTTATTTACTTGTTTCAAGTGCTTGAAGAAGGAAGGGAGAGATAGCTGGAGTGAGCAACCAAGGACATCATTAAACAGGATAAGTGTACTAAGACGTAGGCCCTCTTAATTTGTTCTAACCTAAGGAAATCTTCCACAGAATGTATCATTTGTGACTAGACACATTATTGGGCTAGAGGAATTTTTTTGTGTCCACACTTATAATTTTACTTCACCACAAGTTGCCAACACAACTGATTGAATTTCCAAATTTTCCCCCACCATTTCTGGAAGGTACCCCAATTATTTTTTATCACAAGCTTGAAGGGGATAGCATATGCTTGCACTGTAAGTTCATCCTTCGGACGAATCCGACCTAGTAAGTTTAATGAGCCCTAGGAAGGAGAAGCTCATGTCCGTCATGGCGACGAATCCAATGTCGTTTAATGTTTTAACGAGTCCGACAAAGGTGTAACTCAGTATCTTCTTCATGTTTAGAGAGTTTGAAAAAGACACGAAAAAGAAAACTCCACATGGTCCATTTTCATACGTTTGTGTCTCTCGAACCTGAAAAGGTAGAAAATGATACTTGATAGAACCACTTAACCATTTCAGTTAAGGAGTACCTTTTTCGTAAATAGTTTGTCCCAGCCCGAAAAAGGGGTAAATGTATACTGGGTAAATGACGTTTTTCATCCTTTTACGAGTTCAAAACGACAAGAGCTCGACAATCTTTTTCCTGTTTAAAAGGTCAGAAAAAGAGCTAAAATTAGACCTCCTCATTTTATTTTCTTTAACGAGTCAAAAGGGAAAATACTCGGCAATGTTTTCATTTGAGTTTTACAAGTCAAGAAAAGAGCTTAAATGGGGACTCAAGTACCATCTAAGCATAGTACTTCTTGAGATAAAGCCCATTGTGAGGCTTGTCTAAGAGATTTCCCTCATAGTCAATGAGCTCATAGGCCCCTTTTTGTAACATGCGTTTAACAATGTAGATCCCATGCCACATGGGTTCAAACTTGCATGCCCCTAGCTTATCATTAGCCTGATCATACAGAAGGACCAAATCACCTTTGGAAAAAGCTCGAGGAGAAACAGATTGATCAAAGTGGGATTTGACTCACTTTTTCTGTGCTTCAATCACCAAAGCAACAAGATGATGAGTCTCATCGATTTGTTCTAGGTACAAGAGATGCTCTTTTTGGGGTGAGGTCTCGAGGAGAAGTTTAACAACTAGCTTGAGGGATGGAATTTCCCACTCAATCAGTAAGGTTGCTTCCAAACCGTAGACTAGCTAGAACGGTGTGAATCTAGTTGTGTCCTTTGTCGAGGTTTGGTAAGCCCATAGAGTTGAAAAGAACATGAGATGCCAATTTGATTTGTGCATCTCAATGGTGTGTTGAAGCATCGTGACCAAGACTTTGTTCACAGCTTCAACTTGGCCATTGGCTTGAGGGTAGTACGGGGTTGAGCCATCGTGGCGCAAGCCCAACATAGAGGTCATCTCAACATCATGTAATCTCGAAAATGGTAGCCATGGTCGGTGTCAATGGCTTGAGGCACTCCAAATCTAGAAATAATGTGATTAAATAGAAATTGAGCCACCCTCTTACCATCTATAGAGTATGTAGGCATCGCTTCGGCCCATTTGGTGAAATAGTCCACAGCAACAATAATATACCCATTCCCCCCGGCCAAACGAGGGTTACAGGTCATATAGTCGATGCCCCATTTGGCAAAAGGACCCACAGTAATAACGGGGTGTAGGTGAGCGGGTGGGGCATGCGGGTGGGGTTTGACATTCATGACACTTGCGAACAGCAAGGACGCAATCCTTGAATATGGAGGGCCAGAAATAACCAGTGCGAAGGATTTTCTTAGCAATAGCATATCCAGACATATGACCGCCACATGCGCCAGAATGGTAGTCATTCAAAACTCTCTCAACCTCCTTGAGAGTAAGACATCTGTGAAGAACTGAATCCACATTGACATGGTATAAAGTATATCTAATAATACGGTGGGGTTGGGATTGATGTCGGATGCATCGGTGATCATCCTTAGTCAACGCAGACCGGAACGTGGACATTTGGAGATACATGATGATATCACTGTACCATGGTTCGAGGGTGCTAATTATGAAAATATTCTCGTTTGGGACTTGCTCATCAGCACCAGTAGGAACGGACACAGAAGGAAGGGAGAAAATTAACTCAAAACCAACGATTTCTTAGATTTGGCAGTAGTGAACACCAAACCAAATTCTTGGAGGATAAAAATCCACTTCGAATATTTCCCCCCAGTAACTGACGATTAAGGATGTAGTTCATGGGGTTGCATTCTGAAATCACGGTGGTAGTGCGTAAGAGAATGTAGTGTCGAAAGCGTTGAACAGCCTGTATGGAAGCCAAATCCAACTTCTCGATGTGAGCATAATGCGTCTTGCTGTCGAGGAGTTTGTGACTGAGGTAATAAATAACATGTTCATTGCCTTCATCATCATCCTCTACGAGCACCATGGTGATAGTACTAGAGGTTTCAGCTAGATAAAGGAAGTAATCACGATTATAGTTCGGGGGATGCAACAAAGGAGCATCGATGAGGACAGTGTTTAGGTCATCGAAATACTTTTGAGCAACCTCATCCCAGACAAATGGGGTCCCTTTCTTGAGCAACCAAGTGAACCCTGAAGCTAGCTCAGCATAGCTTGGTACGAAACAATAGAGGAAATTTGCTTTTCCCTGCAGACTCCGCAGTTGGTGCAATGAAGATGGAGGGGGTAAATTAACTATGGCCTCGACTTTAAGAGGATCAAGGCGAATGCCTGCCTTAGAGACAATAAAGCCAAGGAATCATTTGGATTCGACGTAGAAGACACAATTATCCGGATTGAGCTAAATGTTGTAGTGTCAACAGTGGAGAAAAATTTTCTAGAGATGACCAGGGTGATTGCGGCGCTTATGCGAATGAGCAGGAAGGTCATCCAAGTAAGGCTGAATAATGTTGCGGATGTCATGGAACGCATAAGACATTGCTCTCTGAAATGTAGCCCCAGCATTTTTATGGCCAAAGGGAAGCTTTTTGTACACGAAAGTACCCCACGAACAGATGAAGGTTGTCTTATCTTGATCAGCCGGTGCAATGTTGATCTGGTTGTAGCCAGAAAAATCGTCCATGAAAGAAAATAATTCACTCCCAGCACATTCATCAATGATTTGATCAATGAAGGGAGTGGGGTAGATATCCTTTGGACAGGTGTGATTGAGATCACGGTAATCAATGCAAACACAGATTGTGCCTTGCTTCTTTGTCATCGGTACAATATTCGACACCCAATCTATAAGAGGGATTGGATAAATGAATCTATCTTTGAGAACTTTTTCAACTTCACCCTTGATGGCAACCATTTTTCTAGGGTGCACTGGGCGGAGCAGTTGGTGAATGGGATTTTCATGAGGATAAGTTAGTATTTCATGCACGACTATACTTGGGTCAATGTTGGGCATTTCTTCATATGACCATGCAAAAACATCTCGGAACCCTTAGAACAGACAAGTATAGAGCTTGATCTCTTCTAGAGAACAAGTTACCCAGATGTGGATATTTTCAACAACACCCGTTTTGATGGACATATCAATTAGCATCATTTGGGTAACGTTATCCATGTTTCCCTCCGACCAAACTTCATAAGTCATGATCGGTGTCTAAAGTTGTAGGGAAGGAAACTGAGAAGATAACTCCTCGAGACAAGTAGACATGACTATCGAGATAGGTAGGAATGAGGAATGATGATGACTGTCGTTCCAAGGTGTTTCCTCCAGAGTGTTGAAAATGCAACAAGATGATGGAGCTTAGTGAAAATAAGTCACCTTCACTAAGTGGTCCTGCAAGCTATTTTTGGCACAAAGTCTATTTTTAGACTATGTCTATTTTTAGACATATGGATCATGGTCTATGAGTTGCAGGATGCTATTTGTGGATGATTGGTCATGTTGGTAAAAATAGATGGACTTCTATTTTTAGACATATGGGGGGAGTCTATTTTTAGACTACCAGTCTAAAAATAGAACAATCGAATATTATTAGCTCTTAATAATATTTGGACTATAAACATTATCTTATCCTCTTGCAGCACTTCAGTTCGAGCTACAGATGTGGCACATGCAACTGCTAGAAGGAAATACGCTTTTCTTATGGGTTAGTTGAGCTATTGCATGAAGAACTTCAGTTAGAACTCAAGTGATTGAGTTTGGTGGAGTTGATTGAGGAGTTGATGGAGTTGTGTTCAGTTTGACTTAGTTGAACTAGTTGTATTTAGTCTAACTGACAAATACACTAGTGATAAGTGGTGTGAATTAATTATTAATTAATTCACTAATTATTAACTCATAAATCAACTAAAGAATACATCAGTTAACTCAGTGCATGGACAGTTCAGTGGAGAAAAGTGTTAGAGGTGAGTGAAAGGGCAAGACAACTATCAGTTGTGACTATAGCTGTGCATGAGATTTGCACAATCATTGATTAAGATTGCCAATGAGGATTGTGCAGTACAAGCCAAGGGAATTTGAACTTGCATCTGATCTATTCTCAACTTGGATTACACAGTAGAGGCATGTAAACAGTGGAGGAGATTTGAACCCGTGACTTGTTCAGATCTGAGCTAGTTTGTGTGTAGCATGTGGAGATAGTACTGAGTACTTGTGAGGAGTATTGTACTATGTATTGTTACATGTTCTCTATCATTATAATATACAGATAGTTTGGGGGTTTCATCTGTATGCTTTCCCCATTACATACGGTGTTGATATGTGTGATTGATGTTTCAATGTGCACATGCGATTGTTTTTTTTAATTCCGCAAATTGATGGTCAATGGTAGAGGAGGTTATGTATTATGCATGCATTCCGCAAATAGTGTATAATCAGGATAATCTCTGTGAATAAGTGTTATATTATTCAAATTTCTACACAAATGAAACTGCATATCCTACAAATTTTATAAATTTGAACCAAGAATTTCCCTATCACATGGCCAAATGTCTTGCCATAGTGAGGTTGAAAGTCTATTTAAATAAGCTCACACGATACCTCATTTCTATCTCAAAAGGAGGGTCGTAGAGTCCTCATAAAGAGTATGAATTACCAAATAACCTTAGTTAAATATATCTTCATAGTATATATATAACTACACATGAATTTCTCCACGAGATCTATCATACTTTGCATAGATATGCCCTATTACAGGGGGCCAAATACCCACAAAAAATACATAAGACCCAACAAAACCCTTTAACCAAAACAAACATTGAAAACCCCACACATTGCTTCATATGTTCGACCAATATTCAGATCTCCGGGACTACACAAGGTTGCGAATAATTTTACCATTCTAATGCTTTCTTTAAGATTAGTGTTGCATCAATGCATTTGTGGAGAAGACAAGTCCCTTTTTATAGATGTTGAAGGGGTTTCATTAAGGGAGCCAACTTAAAATTGAAATTGGAGTTTTGAATTTTAGAGCCAAAAATCCCATGGTCATTTAGGCTGACTTACATATTTGGAGGGAACTGTCCTTAGGATAAATTTCAAAAATAATTTTGAATTATACTTGGAGAAGAAAACCCCTATGCCCATGAAACAACTCCACAAAATATTTATTTAATCCTTCAACAAAAGTCCTTATTGGCCTTATTATTTAAGCAAATTATTAACCAATGAAGATCTACCACATCATCTTATTTTGGGGATTTTGACCACAAGAAAGGGGCACCAACTTTGATTGGGAATATCTCTCAAACAGTGAGGAGCCCCATGACGTGTCACATACCATTGGAATCAGCATGATGAGAATCATCCAATGAAGGTGATATTGACCCCAAAAATACCTGATTTTCCTTGTCATCTTTGTCATTAAAGCCGAGGCTTCTTCTGTTGTTGCTCGGGTTTACATCAATAACAACCATATTTCAACAACTACTATATTGTATCTGTGAAGCAATTTCATGCATAACAACTAACGTTTCTAAATTAATATCATGCAACATTATTATTTTTGGTAATTTGCTTGAATGTTATGTACCTTTTATCAACATTCACAGTAAAAGTACCAATAGATGTCGACCAAGAGCTCCACAAGACTACATCAACTACGTTGGTGTGTAATACACAAAAATCACATTTTTGGGAGTACTCATTGATATTCAATTCTAGATTATTAGTCTCATCATCACACTCATGTGCAAAATCTCTTTCAACCTCCTCTTCCCTAATTTCCAGCCTATTTGCTAATTTTAGTATCAATACAATTCCAATTGATAGAGTGGTCAATGGAAATGCTTACAATCTCATTCTATATCCTCATTTACAAACATATGAAAATATTATTTGGTTCCAAAACATGCCTATAAGTGAAATGAACTTTTGTTTCCATGAATGGGATGAACTTACCACTTCAGTTAATATAATTTTTTACTTGTAATTATAAATTTACTAGATAATAAGATATTTTTGGCACTTGAGTTCTCACTTTTATGTGGTTTAACTTTTAAAAAAGTTTGAATTTTTTATGTAGATTTCTTCCATCTACAACTAATTTTCACAAGATACCAATATTTTCACTTTTTTCACTTTTCACATTATTCACATAAGAATGAATACTTATTAAAAATATCCTCCAAGAAAAGAAGATTTATATTTCCTTTTTTTAGTTCTTCCATACATAAATTCATCTATGTAAAGGTATATATATATATAATATATATATATATATATATATATATATATAATATATATATATATAATATATATATAATATATATATATATATATATATATATATATAATCCTACCTTGCAATTACCATGGTTACCAAAACTACAGGCTCATAAACCGCCACTTATGGTAAACCCAATTAATCACCAATGAAAGATACTCTTCCTTTTCTTTAAGTGCACTTAAAAATGTATACTTGGAAAAAACCCCTTTTTACTTATATCAATGATTGCGGCCACAAACGTGAAATAAGTTTGCAGAACTTTTAATTTTTTACTTCTTCTTCTTTTTCATAATTCCATTGGTAGAGTAATTTTGGGAACACCATATCATCACATGTTAGTAGGAAAAATGGCTGCTTGGTAGTCTATTCATGAAAAGATCATGAATACATAAAGTAAGACCAAATATCCATTTCAAATACTATTTATTTATTATATTTAAATATAGAGGGGGTATCCCCGATCGGGGTGAGAAGCAGTTGGAGGCCCACTTGGGTTTGATTGATATGATAGAGCATTTACTAGTTTGGGACGGTGGGTGGTATCCCCCACGCCCTCACACGCTTATTCACTATGAGAACATGAAGTGTCGTAGATCAAGGTAGATTCACGATGGGAAGGTGGGTAACCCTCGGTTCCTACAGGTGGTGGGAGGGGAGATGGAGTTAAGACCATCTTTCCGGTGTATAAACTCGGGCCTTCAACTTCTTAAGGAGCCTAAGTTTGATGTTTTCGTGGCGCAGGGAACGCGAGATGTGTACCCAATTGTTGCTTGTCTCAGTTTGACGTTGGCATATAAAGTCTGGTATGTTATAATGCTATCTTTGTACCATGGGTTGGGGGTTGGTACTTGTGATAAGCCTTATGTACGGAGGGGAAAGGAAACACTGGTTAAATTAGAAGTTTATGTGATTGGCAATATTGGCCTTCTTGACTATGTAATGTTGATTTCTATGTTTTTTGGAAACATCATTTCTGTCATGGGCATGCTTACTGGTTTCTAGTTTCTTCTCATGATGTTTCCTCTGCATGTTGATAATTGGGTTCCCCATTTAAAGCTTGAATTATCTGGGCAAGCCCTGTGGAGGGTACGGGTTCTAGTAAATGATCAGGGCTGAATCTACGGACTTAAGCGTAGGGGTGCATGGGGGCCACCTTTTTTATTCTGGTGGTACCTCCCACTGCCGGAGGTTCACTGTTTATGTATGCTTGCTAGCTCGAGTTAATCTGAAAATGAGATCTTAAATCAATATTAAGGTATTACAGACTCATGTACAGGAATGCCTATATTATTTAGTGCAACGGATCAAAAATATTGCGAATAATATAGATAATGAACATTTATAAAACATAATAAACACACACATCAACACAACAAAATAATCAAGGAGTTCACCAAACTTCCTGGCTACGTCTCCTGGTCCAGCTTTTAGTGTCGACCTCTATATTATGTCTTTAAGAGCAAGATATTCCAAGTGTGAGTCTCGCACAACAGTGACAAAACAACAGGGATTTACTCGAAATCCTCGAGCCTAAAAGAGTGCACAGACTCTCCCTCTTGCTCTTTGTCTTCTGTTTTCTCTTCCGCTCTCTTCTATGTCCTCTTTGTTTTCCATAGAGTTGCTTTTAAGCCTCTCAGCTCTGTCCGTTCATCTACATTCTTGGGCTTTCTGGCTCCCGGCCGCTGTCTGTTCAACTCCCTGTCGAGCGTTAAACAATCATTGTAAAATGCTTAAGGTATGGTGGCCACCTGTTTTCAAACAGAAAGACTGGAGCGGTGAAAAATCCCAAAGAATTGCTTCTTTGTTTACATAGAGAAATACACAGGAAGAACTCTAAAACAGAGGAATCATACGGTTGTTATGCCTCGTCCATTATTGGTCCTTTGGCATTCCACACCATAGATCTGTTCTTATCCGATGGTTCACATCCATCCCGATCATCCAACCTGCATGTGCATTTCGGATGGCTTACTTGCATGGAGATCAGCTACTCGAAAAATCGGTTTTCTCTCTCCTTGTTGCGTGCTACGTGTCAATCAATGTATGGGATTGGGCGAAGCCCATCCAATACCACTTACCGCCTGAAGCCCGCCGGAAATACCATTTACCACGAAACCCAAATAACATAAAATTGCATTCATAAATCCTTTCAGATTCGTGTTTTATCATTGTAGTTCCATATGCCATGTCTCCTTTGTATTTCGGTTTTATAACAGAAATACACCAATACACAGAAAAATCCTAACAAAACACTTTTATATCGAAACTCAAATTTTATAGAGCCGCATTTATAAACCCTTTCGGGTCTGCCTTGATTTCTATCGCAAATCGCACGGGCTATGCGTCTTCGCCCCTTTGCATTGTTGCAATGCGATATATCGCAATCACATATCATCGATCGCTATCGCACTTCAGCACTTTGCTATGCTTCAAGCCCTTTCCTTTTGGTTCTGTGCGATGCGATAAGTCGCAAATCGCATATTGCATGGTCTTCGGGCTTGCGGGTTTAGTCCTCCCCTTTGGAATCTACAATGTGATACTTGTAATCTCCGTTCTTGATTTGCACACTCAGTCAACGGTCTACGTTAAATCGCAGTCACATTTCCCTTAGGGCCGCCTCTGATATACTCTGCTGACCTCTCCTGATACAATATCTTGATTTAATCTGGGCCATTAATCTCTTTCGATCCGACGGCTCTGGTACAACGAGACTTCAACCTCCGCTTAGCTTTGTTTTCCGCCATTCCTTAGTGTTTTCCTTTGATATAATGTTTCCCGGTAGTTTTATATATATGAGTACTTAGACTTAGAGGATTTTAAGATCCATTTTGGATCACGCCTTCACACTGAAAAGCTTTTGGACCACCAAAAGTTGGTTTTTAGGCATCGATCAAGTGAGGATACAGTTCCCTCACTTGTATAATTTCTATCCATCGTGCCTTGCTTGGATTTGAACCTTTCAGTCCTACTCTCAGGTACTCAACATCCCCTTGATGCGTAGTTCTTACCTTCCTATCCAGAACTATGTCCTCCTGTAACTCATTGAGATATTCAGGTAAGAAATCCCCAACAAAAGGCAACTGACTTTGCTCTTCAGGATCTTCAATCAATAAAGGTTCATACAATCTCAAGTTTTCTGCATTAACAACTGAATGGATCTGTATATAAGCTGGTAAATCAAGGCAGAAAGCATTTTCACCAATTTTATCAAGTATCTTGAAAGGTCCATACCTTATTGGCTTTAGCTTCTTACCTTCACCTTGCGTTCTGTCTTTGCTGAAGTACAGCCAGACTTGATCACAAACTTGAAAACTATGCTCAACCCAAAGCTTGTCATGTCTTCCCTTGTACTTGGCTTAACTTCTTTCCAGTTGTTCCTGTACTGCTTGGTGAATTTCTTGGATTTGTTCAATGAACTTGGTTGCTTTTTTCACCTCACTGTGTCCATCAACTATTATGTCTTTACCAAAGACAAAATCCAAGGGAGAGTTTGGTATAAAACTAAAACAAGTCTCAAAAGGTGATCTCTGAGTAGAAGAGTGCTTGGCATGGTTGTAAGCATGTTGCACATAACACAAATGCTTATCCCAAAGCTTGGGATGCTTGGTGCAATAACCTCTAAGCAACTGGATCACTATCACGTTGACCACTTTTGTCTGACCATCTGTTTGTGGATGAAATGTTGTGCTCTTCTTCAACCTAGCGTCCATCAACTCCCATAAACCTGACCAAAACTTCCCAATAAATTGAGAATCTCGATCAAATATAATAGAAGTGGGTAAACCAAAATGAACCCATACATTTTGAAAGAACAACTTTGTTGTTTGTTCAGCTGTAACCTGCTTGTTACAAGATAAAAAAATGCACATTTTACTGAACTTATCCACAACAACATACAAATTATCATGACCTTTTCTAGATTTTGGCAATCCCCCAACAAAATCCATGGAAACACTTTCCCAAGGATGAGAAGGAATTGGAAGTGGAGTGTCCAAGCCTAATTTTCTATTACTGGGCTTGCTTGTAGCACACATAGTACACCCTTTGACATATCTAGAAACTGTCTCATGCATTCTTGGCCAATAACAGAACCTTTACAATTGTGCAACTGTTTTACTTACACCAAAATGACCTGATATAAGCGAAATATGTGCTTCTCAGATTATGTTAACTCTTTTAGTTTGTGGAATGCATAACTTTCCCAAATGATATAAGAGTTGGTCCTTTACATAATAATCCAATTCTTCTAGTTGCTTGCCATGACTTAAAGTTGCATATACATCTTTAAAATCTACACCTTTAGCATATTGTTCAATGTAACTTTCATGCATTACTGAGTTATGCTTAAGTATAGTAGATGCATTTATGATTGGTCTTGATAACATGTCTACAACCTTATTGTGTATGCCCTTCTTATATCTGATGACAAGATGAAATTTTTGTAGAAAACCCATCCACCTATAATTTCTTGATTGCTGCAATTTAGTTTGTGAGTCCAAATATTGAAGTGGTTGATGATCTGTATGTATGATTGTTTCTTTACCTGTTAGGTAATGTTTCCGCTTTTTCACACTTTGTACTAATGCATACAATTCTTTATCATATGTGGGATAATTAACTATTGCAGAAGTAAATGTCTCAGAATGATATCATATGGGTTTTCCGTGTTGCATCAACACTGCTCCCATGGCATAGTCAATGGCATCTGTCTCAATCTGAAATGGATGTTGAAGATCTGGTAGTGCTAATACTGGTGCTGTACTAATTTTCTCTTTTAAGGTGTCGAAGGCTTTTTGTTGTTTGCCTCCCCACTTAAACATGTATTTCAATCCTATTAAAGCATGTAATGGAGCTGCAATCAAAGAAAAGTTAGCAATAAACTTTCTCTAGCATTGTGTTGCCCCTAGGAAACTCCTAACCTCTGTAGCAGATTTGGGTTTAGGCCAGTTCACAATGAATTCAACCTTAGAGGGATCTATCTTCAATTCACCACCCCTACAATATAACCCAAATAATTTAAAGATGTTTTGCCAAATTCACATTTTGACAGTTTTACATAGATATTTTCTCTTTTTTAAACATCTAAAGCCTGCTTTACATGCTTCACATGGTCTTCCAATGTCTTACTAAAAACAAGAATGTCATCGAAATAAACAATTACAAAATCATCAATAAATGGTCTGAGTACATCATTCACGACTCTCATAAATGTAGCAGGAGCATTAGTTAAGCCAAAAGGCATAACCAACCATTCATACAGTCCTTGCTTTGTCTTGAAAGTAGTCTTCCATGCATCTTGTTTTGCAACTTTGACCTGACGATAACCACTTCGCAACTCTAACTTAGAAAAGTAAACTGCTTCTTTTAATTGATCTAATAAGTCATCAATACGAGGAAGAGGATAACGATTCTTCATCGTTATTTTATTTAGTGCTCCATAATCAATGCACATTCTCCATGAACCATGTTTCTTTCTCACCAGCACGATTGGAGATCCACATGGTGATGGGCTTGGTCATATAAACCCTTTATCGAGCAACTCATGTACCTGCTTCTTTATCTCTGCATTCTCTAAAGTTGATAACCTGTACATTCCAATGTTAGGTAATGGAGCATCTTGCTGCAGGAAAATATCATGTACTATTTCCCTTTTGGGTGGCAGACCTTTAGGTTCTTGAAATAGGATATCATATTCTGAAACAACTTTAACTAAATTGACTTTCTGTTTAGCATCACAGCCTTCAAATACATTAGTTTTATCAGGGTCATTTTCCTTTACAACCATTACTAAAAATTGCTTACTTGAATTCACAATTCTTTTCATCTGTCTTGAGTTTATGAGAATAGTTACCCTTGAGTTTATGAGCTCTTACAATATATTCCATTCCATCTTTAGTGAATTGATACTTATTTTCAGCTCTATAGAAAATAACTTTCCTATCATACAAGTATGGACTTCCCAAAACAATACCACATATATCTAATGGAACTATATCTAACTCAACCTCACCTACAAATGTTGATCCAATAGCAAGCCTAAGTTTACATTGTCTCGTTACTTGTAGCCTTGTTTTATCACACACCCAACCTAATGGATATGGCTTCTCATGAGGTTTTGTTTCTAATCCCAACTTCTTTACAATTGTTTCAGAAATCAAATTTACTTGTGATCCACTTTCAAGCAAATTATCAATCTTATTGTGCTTGGAAATTACTCTAATACGAAAAAGCTCATTTCTTTCCCTCTCATTACTTTCATTATCAACAGATTGTGCAGAATTACTTGTGGATGCTTCAGAATCTTTACCTTTAATACCTGTGGCTGTAACTGTTGTTTCATCGCCTGAATATGATCCCAAGTCTTGTTGAACAACAACATTATTCTTTTTCTTCTTACCACCGAGCTTCTTAGGTCTCCGTTCTGGATGCAAAGACCAGCAGTGTGCCTCATCATGTCCTTCTTTCTTGCAATGAGTGCATGAAGGTTTATCCTTCTTTATAGTGTTTATTTTCCTCTCCTTCCATTTCAATTTCTTCTTTTCCTTGCTCATACTTATAGAATATTTAGATGATCCCCCACCCTTTGGGTTTACATTCTTACCTCTAGCTTCTAGATGTGTGGCTTGAACTGAGACATCATCTAAGCTAGTGGGATTAAACATGAGAATAATATGCTTTAAATAGCTATGAAGACCACCTATATACTTCAATAAATTCTCAGATGAATCTTGTTAGTGTCAGTCTTTCCAGCCTTCCTCCAGTGATCAAATATGCTCTTACAAAGTGATTTTGAAGTGTCAAGGTCAAATTTTGTCATTTCAGTGAGTCTTCAAGCAAAATTTGGTCACTAGGCATTAGGTCTAGGGTTTGCTCTCACTCTTTTCAAAGTTGCCCAAATACCAATCTATGTCACTATTCAGCTGAGTCTATCATCATTCATAGGGTTTTCATTATCATCTCAGTGTCTAATGAGTCATTTTACACCTTGTTCATGCTTCAGTTGCGCCTAGGTAAGGTCATTTCCCTCTCCTAGGGTTTTGAAGGAAATTTCTCTTGGACGGTCAAATCATCGGCAAAAATTGTTTCCTGATGTTCATACACCTTCCCCTATCCTTAAAGTACCTTACCAAATGCTTCCCATCACTGAGATTCCCCAAATTCCTCATTTTCGCACGAACCCTAGTTTCTAGCTACAACCTGGCAATTTTCTAGGTTGGGCCTGTGTTTTGCCCTTTTGGACCCCTTCCCCTCACTCAATCTCTGAGATTCCACTTTCGCCTGATTCCTAACATCCCTTCCTACTTCCAAAAATTTCTCCAAGAATTTAGAAGCCCCTTATCCCCTTCATTTCGCTTCATTTCGGAAAAATTGCTTGTTTCACACATCGGGATAAGTTTCACTCAGAAGCTGTTTTAGAGAAATCAAAGATGAATTTTGGGAAACTGAGAGAGGTTTTTGTCCCAAACATGCCAAATAATAAAAACCTCCTTCAAGTTTTTCACAGGTGTCATGGTTTGAGAGAAATGTCAAGAATACTGTTGCCTCAAGAGAATCAAAAACACCTCTGAAGTGACCTTGGGAAAATCAAATTTTCTCCTAGCTTGGTTGGCCAAATGATTTTCTTGTTAAGTAAAATGATAACTAGACACAAAGATCTTTCCAATGAGCTATCGTGAGCTCAATTTGGGGTTGAGGAAGGCATTCAAAAATTGACTGCAACAGCACTCTTCCTTGAGGCAGCCTCATTTGGCACTTTTTGACCAGTCTTGGGAGATTTGATTTTTTATAGGCAAAATGAACTTCAAATTGAAAAATTCCAGCTGGGTTGGAAATTAGACTCAAAGACCTTTCCAACGAGCTATCCTGCACCCAATTCCGATACCGGGAAGGCCTCCAAAAGCCTCCTACAAAAGTGTGCGACCTCTTGGGTGTGCGCGACCTCTCCATGGGGTTCCAGCAGTTAGAAAAATACAAGGGCGCGACCTCTTGGGTGTGCGCGACCTCTCAGTCCTGCACGCAACCTTTCAGGAGCTCACCTACAAAAATTGATTATAAACTTCAAGAAGACCCTAAATCTCCTCAAGCTTGTCAGGTAGGCCTTCAATCATATAAATTATGGTTTACTAAAGCTTGAAGAAGATCATGATCATGTTTTCAAAGCCTTCATTTGCAAGTAAAGACTCCATGTGCTTTTGCTTGAAATGTCAAAATTACAATCGCCAGATCCAAGGACGTTGGCCAAGGCACTAAAACGACGGAAAAGGCCCGATCCACTCCAAATTTTGTCCAAAGCCTCTTTGACTGAGCATGGTACTTGATTGGGGACCCCCAGCACAAATTTCAAAAAAAAATTGAGCATTTTTGGTCATTTATGAATTTTTTGGTCAAAAAACAGGTTTTTGCTCCCAAGAGGTCGCGCACCGTGCGCGAACCTTTAGATTGGGAAGTCCATTTCAGGAAAAGTTTGCATTTTTGGATTTTTCATGCAAAAATACACTTACC
>APFE031509713.1:3070-14364 GCA_000404065.3 Pinus taeda | reverse complement strand
ATGTTTTGAGGACAAGTTTTTGATAAATTTTTGGACCCTTCTCTAAATGCATGAGAAGGGTTTAAATACTACTAACTAAATAACTTATTTACATAAATTGAGGATTCGGTTTAAATGACCGTCCTCTTTCTAAGCAAAACTATTTCTAAAATTAAATCTACTATCTAACTATTTCTAAATCTGCTCCTTAATGTCACAAACAATCAGTACTTTCCTGAGTATATTCGGCTGACTGTCTTACGCCTTTGGTTGAGTTAAGCAGACAGAATCAGCAAGAGCTGGCATTATCTTTTTAGTAAAATTGATGATATATTTGAGAATCATCCAATGAATATTTATCATTACCATGTATTCCTGGTAAAAATCCCATTTCAACTTGGTTAACCCTTGGACTGCTTCTACTTTTGCTTCAGTCTTCTATTTCCAATTTGCTTCTATCGCTGATTTCTTGCAATTTTCGGGGCTCACAGGTGACTGAGTAACTAGGTACCTTCCTTTTCGAACAATTTTTCTTAGTGATGCGTGATTAGCGCTAAGCGCTAATCACGCATCGGAAACTGCCTCTGTTTCTTGATCTGGGCTTCCCTGATGTGGTTTTTGCCTCTTACACCTTTTTCTCTCATTCGGTATAAAGCTCAAAATTTGTAAAAACAGTGGTTCCGTGAGCTCTTGACCCTGAGAGTTAAACTGTCTGTTTCTGGTATCAGCATCATTCAGTACCCATTCAACCATGGCTGTATATGAGAAATCTGTGATAGATGCCTCGGAAGAGTTCCACGGCTCTTTTTCTTCCCTAAGTGGATTAAGTATGCCTTCTGAAATGTACATTGGAGCGCTGCCTTCCCTCCTCGTAGTTTTCTGCATAGTACCCTATATAATGCTTCATCCTTCTTTCCTGCAATTTACATTGAGGTGGAAGTAATGATAAAAGACTAATGACAGGAAAACTTTTAAATGCCGAAGATATGCAAAACATGCCACCTTACGTGAGATATTTCTTTGAAAAACACAACACCCTACTTCATTAACAACTAGTAATAACTCATTAATTCGCATTAGAATACATGACCAACTCTTGGCTAAAACGTTTTCTCGAATAATGAGCCAGAAACAACTGCGATGGAGAGGTCCCGCGATTTTGCTTTGTGATGTTGCAGATCGCAGTATCGCAATATCGCAATGTCACAATGTCATCGTGCTATTTTTTATTGCAAGGTCGTAGTTTCGCAACATCGCAGCATCACAACTTTGCAGTATCGCAGTATCGCGGTATCGCAATATCGCAGATCATTATAATCCTTGTGTAATTCATGTGATTTTTACAATGTGCCGCATATCGGCGATTTTTTTAAGTTTTTCAATGTGAGTGTTTCTTCAGTATATGCGATGCAATGAGGTTTCGCGTCGCAATCTCACATTTTGTCATTTTAACTCATTTAGAAGGTGTATCCTATCATTATTTGCATGATGTGATATGCTTTAAGGAGTGAATTTAATTTTCTTCATTATGAAACTTAGGTTTTTTTAGATTTTTCAAGGTATTTTCCTAAGTCCATGATGTTGTAAGTTTCATCTAAAAAAAATGTAACACTAACTGATTTACTGAGGGTCCCCACTTATTTAGTATTAGCAATAATACTTCATAAGGAGGGGGGTTGTTGGTGGCCACAATACCACCTCAACCCATCAAAAAATGATTCCACCTCATGGTCAAACATCGCAAAAACCATCATCAGATTGGACTCTACCCAAGCCTCCCAAGGCTCCAAAAAAATTGTTCCAACCCAGCTTCCAAGACTTGTAACTCAACCCACAAATGTCATTGGGCTTCAAGAGCATTCATCCAACCAAGGCTACTAGGACTAGTAACTTAACCCACAGCTGCCATCGGGCTCCTAGAGCGTTTGTCTAACCAAGGATTATAGGACTAGTAACTCAACCCACCAAGGTCTTCTAGAGTGTTTGTCCAACCAAGACTTCCAGAACTAGTAACTCTACCCAAGCTATTAGAGGGCTTCCAGAGCATTTATTGAACCAAGGGTTCCAGGACTAGTAACTCAACCCAAGCTGTTATAGAGATTCCAGAGCATTTGTCCAACCAAGGCTTGAGGAAATAATAACTCAACCCAAGCCAAAGGAAACATGAAAATCAACCATAAAAATAAAGAAATGAACCCACAACACAATGGTTATCTAAGAAATGGCAAGGCTAGGCAAATCCACTGTTAATCTAGGCAATCATCCATGCCAATGACTGATCATAATTAATAAACCATATGCATATTCCATGCCAAAAATAGTGAGGAAAACATACATTTAACTCGGTACCTGCAAGAAAAACCCACTGCAGCTGCTGATCCTGATGTCCTCTTGTGCTTTCCTACTCTTCCTTTGCCTTCTTGCTCCAAAACTCCAAGTATGCCACACTGTCCAAGAGTGCTCCAATAAAACTCTAAGTATTCAAGAGTATGAGAGAGAGAGAGAGAATAAAGAGAGAGCTCCAAAAATTTACTGACCAAGCTTGCATCGACTGAGCCCACCCGCTGATCCTCAGAAGCCTTTTTATCAATGAGGCTTCTATTTTCTTCAATTTCCATTATTTTCCTTCATTTTCCTCCTCACATGCAACATGTGTCCTTTCACCTTCCTTTTCTCCTAATTTCCATTATTTTCATAAACAAATGTGCCAAAATTCCATTTTTCCTTTCCAAATCCTTTGCCATTCCCTTTTCCAATTTCTTTAGCCATAATAAACCGAAATGAACACCCACTAGGATGTTTCTCCCACCATTCAGCTTTGAATACATGTCCCATCATCGTGGCCTTATATATTTTTACATGAATTTTTAACCAGGGATGTTATAGAACCCTCCCCCTTGTGTTAACACCATCCTCGGTGTTCAATGACACCTATAACCAACAATATTAGTGAAAACAAAACACACTACCAATGGAACCTTATAACATTGCTCGTTGCATTGTTTACAATGACCATTTGCTAAAACATGACAAACATACCGTTTAGTGGAGCTTTATAACACAACTCATTAAGGTATTTACAATAATAACCACATATACACACATACACATTTGCTTTATCCATCAAATAATCATACTGTATATGAAGCTTTATCAATCCAACTTGATACAATATTTATAGTAATACACACATATACACATATGCACATTTTTTCAATCAACAAATAAAAGGATATGATGCATGCATTCGCAACAAGGGAATCCAGAGGCTCACACCTCCACCCTCAAAGTAATACCAAGATTCACCTCCTTCCCAAGAAGTCCATAATCCACTGCAAGGTCAGATTTGCATCCAATGTCCAGCACTACAATCCAACACTGCTTTTCCTCTCAATGAACAGTTCTCGACTCGTTGTTCCACGGCACACTCCCAATGTGCATTTGATTCCATCTAGAAATACTAATGACCAAAAAAAATTCATCATTGGTCTTCCTTCTCTGCGACATTGTCCCTCGAGCAATCTGTTCACCCCCTTCTGTGTAGTCACTCACCTTCCAAGTTTCGTTGGCACCCTCATCCTAGGCAGTCCATCCCTTAGCAAGGCTTCCTCACATCAGAAGATACAAAATCCAAGGCATATTCGTGCCTTAAAACCATCATACGGTCATAGCATGCTTGTGGAAATAAATGGATACTATTGGGTACCAGTGTCCCACAATGGACTTACTCTTGAAGTGCTTTACCAACATACTGCTGCATGTTCCAATTCCTTTTACTATTGCTACTAATTATTGCAGTCAATTTCAACCACCCAACCGGGCATGTTCATGTATTCATGTACCAAGCACATAATTTCCATTAAATCTAAAATAAATTGAAATAAATTCACATCATACCTCATTGGTAGCTCATCAAAAAATTACACTTGTAATCCTGTTTATTTCTTGTCATGACAAGTCAAACTAGCATCTTTGACCAAATCAACATGTATAAAAAATATCACATTAGGTTAGCTCAAAATACAACCGTCATAGATCAAAATCATAAATCACATGTAACCATCATAAGCCATAATCATAGATCACATGTAATTATCATAGACTAGAATCATAAATCACATGCATAATAAAACTGAAATAAAATGGTGATACGTATCCTTTAATCAATCCTTAGCTTCTACCTTTGTCTTTGTCCCGTTCGCACTCAGGATTGGTTGCTACACTCGAAAAACACCCAGTGCTTTCTCCTCAACCATGTGCACATGCATATAGTGTGCATCACACACATACAACCACACATGACATACAACACCATGCAATTCATGCGCCTACACCTGACGTACAACACAACACAATACATGTACTACACATAGTACAAAATAATGAGTACACGTGTCATGATACCACAACTACACAATGCACATACATAGTACTGCATGCCCGCAACACAGCATATATGACATGTACACAATACCACATGTACACTAGTACCATATGTACAACACGTACACTGTACCACCTATACAAAGCTCCACCTTCACAATGTGTGCACATCATCACATGTACACGTCACCACCTACACAATGTGTACACAATGCCACATGTACATCGTACCACTTGTACAATGTGTGCACAGTGCTAGACATACACAACACCACATGCATGACATGTACATGACACAACATGTACACAATACCATATGCACGACATGTACACAACACCACCTTCACATAGCACCATATGTACAACATGTACATGGCACCACATGCTCATAGCACCACTTGTATAATCATGCACACAACACCATATTTACATAGTACCATATGTACAACATACACACAACACCATATGTACATAACCCTGCATATACAACACATACTAGCACCCTATGTACACATCACTGCAAATCCAATATGTGCACAACACCATATATACAATGCACCACAGATCCAACATGTATGTAGCACCATCTATACCCATCACTTCATATGCAACATTCGCACAACACTATTTGTACCACCTTGTACATAACATTACTTAAACAACGTGTACACACACTAGGTATACACAACAAACATGCGCCCAACATCACGGATGTAACATGTATAACATATACAACATATGCACCATAATAATACCACACACCCAAAACCACATTGTCTCTACCAAGCAACCTTGCTTCCAGTATCTTATCCATGCTTGTCCTAGTGTGTCACAGACCACACCGCTTTCATTTCATTGATGGATCCCTTAGTATAGCCTACCCATAACATAGACATAATACAATCACATAATATCAAATCATAACCACATGATACTGACCTCATAGATTTGTCAAGGCTACTCCTCCCAATTGATTCCTCGTAAGACCAAGAACTTATTTATGCCATTGACCTACATTAGCAATCATTCTTCTGCAAGAATGATCCCTGATGACCCTGTTAGATAGTAAGATAGATACATGGATACATACATACATATACATAAACAATCATGATCATGTTAGACAACAATATGCATACATGCACATACATACATCTAAACATCAACATAAAATAATAATGATCTAGTCAGATAATGACATACATACATACATATGTACATATACATATATATACATTAACATAATCATGATCACAACATAATTACTAGATATCATAAGGTAAAGGTTAAGAGAACTCCCTTTATGCGTGCAACACATGCACAACATTGAGAACAACAGTTCCCAACATAGCTAAGGCATATGACGCCTCGAATCCATCCACCCTACCTTTTTTTATTACCTTTCCCACGATTGTCCTGCCATCGTCCATTTACACCAATGGACCCAACTAGTCCAACTGTTTGTCATACCCTTGCCTTCGACTACCCTTATACATGCACCAAGCTTCATCCAGGTCTTACTTTACCTGTCGAGTACCATATAGCTCTCCCCGAGCTCCATTAGCTTTCCTCTTTCCCACCCAATTCCCAAGACTCAAAACATAAAAGGAAAGATAAGAAACAAACAAGAAGAAAACCATCAAAATCAATAACAATACAACACCACAAACAAAGTGGTAAGGCCTTGCACCAAACATAACAAAGATGAAATCAAGCGCAACAAAATCACAAATACTGAAAGCACAAACTAGCAAAAGACACCATGACTCAATCCCCATGGTTCCCATTGCTTCCAATTGAAATCTCAACCTGAGCCTTCTTCAAGATTTCATGGAAACCTCTCTTACCATGCAACCCTTTGCATCATACTGCCATAAACACATAACTGTTAATGCATAAATAAACAAAACAACACATTGGTTACCTTATCTTGGTGTGCCAAACAAGTTTCTTGCAACTAAACACATCCATGTCATCTCTCAAGGGACTCCAATTCCCTTGATAGATCCACCTATAACTAGATACTAGCTAATATACCTGTCAAGTACATGTTCATGAATTTAGCACATATCCACATAATGTTAGACAATACTAAGGTTAAGAATACATCCTATATGCAAGCACTCATTCATTTGGATTTAAGGTTTCCAAACATAGCCAAAGGAATTCTTGCCCAATTCCTTTCTTCCACCTTTTTACTTTGTTGGAATCGAGGCTTACTATGTGTTATCACATCACCCAACTATTAGTTATATAAACACATCAACTATTACCTTGTCATGCTAATACTAAGCATGTTTCCTATAACTCTTCACACGTGTCAACCACATGTTCCAAATATCAAGACAATTATATCTATTAATTCGAAATCAACCTTTACCAAGATTAACAATCATTTCATAATCCATATTCAACTCATAGCCATTAGACATAATGCTACAACTGTCACCTACTACACTCAGGTACATATCAACTGTCTCAACACATATGTGTTAGTACAATCATCTTAAAACAAAATCATTCATTCATGCAATCTACATGCACATAGTCATATTATGTAATTCATTAAACATTCAACCAACTTGCAAACATACCATGTTAAATAAATCAACTAGATGACATAATCAAACACTCAAACATAAAATAGATGACATAATCAAACATTCAAGCACAAAGTAGATGACATAATCAAACTCATACCTTATTGTATCTTAGGGGAGGCTACCTTGTCTGCACAATCAAGCTAGATTAGCATAATATAACTTCACAACATATCAACTCAGCCATAAATAAGGTCATGATATCCATGACAGTAACTAACTATAATTTTCACATCGTAAACTGATAAATAGTTATCATTCATACATAATAATCACATCTTCATAGTCAGTCTAGATTAGTACGACATAATATCACATCATATTAACTCATACATGAATGTCATAACCCTAACCATCTACATAGAACAATCCAACTTAGTGGGATATACATAACGTCAAGGTCTTAATGTAATTTAGTGGGATATACATAACGTCAAGGTCTTAATGTAATTACACTAATCATCAAGTTACTAGCATATAAAAATAGCAAGTTAACCTATAACATACTCAACAACAAAATATAACATAACCATCAAGTTATCTAACATACAACAACAATAGCAATGCATGCAACCACAAGTTACTATCATTCATCACTATTTGACACATGTGCATATAACTACACTAATCAACTAGAATCTATCATGTATGTAACCATAATATCAATAGAGATGTACATAAACCTAATGCATATGACAATCCATTAACAAACATACCCACATGCCAAACATACAATACATGTATGATGACATGCTCTTGCCTCGAGATCCAATGCTGCAACTTCACTTTGATGATTTGCATCTCCTACTCTATCTTAGCCAACCCATTAACATCATAGCATACTATTATCATCATGATGGCCTAATTTCATACAATAACCTCACAATGCATGTCTAACCTACCATACATGCATAACCATAACCATGATAATGCATGCATAACAACATATAGACACCAGCATTCATAACAAATGCATATACAACCATACAATTATGACGGCACATTACACAACAACACCATCAACCTTCACATGACAAAATCACTACAATCGTGATCAACACCATGCAAATTCAAAAAGCACATGGTCATACTACACAAGGGACACACATGCAACCGACATGAATTCATGACCAACACACTGCCCATCTAGACTGAGGGGTGAACCATGCCCTGATACCACTCTATAACACCCTCCTCCCACATCTACCCAAGTAACCAGCCAACTGAGGTAAACATGCAATGAGAGGCCACTATGATATGATTTTATCTCCCAAGTCACGTTAAGGAAGTGGAACCGATGGAAACACACCATACAAACATTCAACATTAGCATTAGGACCCTCAAGAACCAATCCAACCTTTCTGCCAACCAGCCCCTGGGTCCCACTGAGATTTTGGACCTCTTGACCTCTGGACACTCTCATGCTATGGGCATGCTAGCATTCAGGGACTTTTGGACACTCTCACAAGCGTGCAAGCCAGCATACATGGACTATTTTTCACAATGTTGTGTCAGCATCCTCGATATTTGAGCCACTTTTTCTGACCCAGAGCCTGGTCATAATTGAATGACATATTCAAAACAGTAAAATAACAAGGCAATGATAGCATAAATGCAATCATTGGAATGAGACCTTGACTGGACCCCTACTATCCATGATAGGCATTTCATCAAACATATCATGAATATGTAATTTACAGGTGTAAATAACAAATATGAGCATGGGGGTCTCTAACTTAGTTGAGAATCGCTAAGAAACATTGATTTCTCAACACATCAACTGTCATTTCATCCATTAGGTCATTGATACATTGTTCATTCATTTACTAGTAAAAACATGATGAGATCCATACATAGCTACTACCATAAAACATATATATAACCAACATAATAGCAACAAAAAATACCAATGAAATCACAGCCATATAAACCACATATAAATGAGTAAAATACTCATAGAAATACAAGAATAAATAACCTCATATTGATGATGCAAAATCCAAACATGGGATGGGTCTTCCACATTCCAACCGACTGTAGAATGTTTGAGCCAAATCTCTCTTCAACCATTCATCCCCATCCCATATTCCAAGCATGAATGTGGGATCTCATAAAACACATCAATCAAAACCATATAGGTCTTCCAGAGGCCAACCACCTCACCCATTGAACAATGGTTCCACCTCACGTTCGAGCATCACAAAAGCCATCATCAGATTGGTCTTTACCCAAGCCTTCAAGGGATCCGAAGCATTTGTTCCAACCCATCTTCCAGGACTAGTAACTCAACCCACAACTGTCATCGGGCTTCTAGAGAATTTGTCCAACCAAGGCTTCAAGAACTACTAAATCAACCCATAGTTTCCATTGGGCTTCCAACGTGTTTGTCCAACCAAGGCTTCCAAGACTAGTAACTCAACCCACCAAGGGCTTCCAAACCGTTTGTCCAACCAAGGCCTCCAGGACTAGTAACTCAACCCAAGTTGTTACATGGCTTCCAGAGCGTTTGTCCAACCAAGGATTCCAGGAATAGTAACTCAACCCAAGTTGTTACAGGTCTAACCAAGGCTCTAGGAACTAATAACTCAACCCAAGCTAAAGGAAACATGAGAACTAACCAAAAAAACAAATAAATGAACCCACAACACCATGCCTATGTAGGAAACGGTAAGGCTAGGCAAATCCACTGTCAATCCAGGTAATCATCCATGCCAATGACATATCATAACCAGTAAACCACATGCATATTCCATGCATTGCAAAACTAGTGAGAAAAACATACATGCAACTCGGTACCTGCAAGAAAAACCCATTTTAGTTGTTGATCCTGATGTTATCTTGCGCTTTCCTGCTCTTCCTTTTCCTTCTTGCCACACTCTCCAAGAGAGATCCAAGAAAACGCTAAGTATCCAAGAGTATGAGAGAGAGATAATAGAGAGAGAAATCCAAAACTGAACTGACCAAGCTTACACTGAATAAGCCTGCCCACTAATCCTCAAAAGCCTTTTTATCAATGAGGCCTCTATTTTCTTCAATTTCCATTATTTGCCTTCATTTCCCTCCTCACATGAAACCTATGACCTTTCACCTTCCTATTCTCCCAATTTCCATTATTTTCGTAAATAAATGTGCCAAAGTGTCATTTTTCCTTTCCAAAGCCTTTTCCATTGCCTTTTGTTGGCCGGATAAATTGTTCTTGCGGACAAGACCGATCTCCCTAGTATCAACTGATATCTAGCAACAAGCAGGACAAGTAAATCTACTTTTCTCTAAACATATTGTGATTCATTGATAAAAACTAAGAAGTGTTTTAGACCCTACCTTAAGTCCAACACTAGTTTGTGGCAGCCTTGCTCCAATAGCTTCAAAGAGTTTCCTTTCAATAACCTACAAACACAAACAAGCTCACATCAAAGAACACCTGCATAGCTAATATAATAAATCATGTTCATCATAGTGATCAAGGAGTCTATGAAATAAACCATTAAGCATAGCTTATTGAGAAAAATAAACCTGATTGTATTAACTTTGAGAAAGAAGAACTTTACAACCTTCGTGCCTTGATGCTGTACAAACTCTTCCCTAGGGTCCAGGTAGGAATCTCCTCTACTTTGACAAGCCTCACTCTCTCCCAAATGAGATCAAAAGGTATGTGATCTTTCCCTCAAAAGCTCAATTAGGAAGACTAAGTTCCAGCAGCATATACCCTCAAAAATATTCAGCTTTCAACCTCCCAAGTAACCAGCCCAAAGCTTCATTTTATAGTGCAAGGGAAGGAGGTTACAGGTCCACCAATGAAGGGATAGAGTCCTCCTTCGAGGGGATAAGCTCCTCACATCAAGGGGTTAGCTCCTTAAGGATTGGGATGCATGAACCCTCAAGGAGCGAACTTGCTAGCGCAAGATTCCCTCTAGAAGCTTCCAGAATTGACTCAAAGTGAGTTTTTAAGAATAAATTTGCGCCTTTTTAACTTTTACAGGGGTTCGCACCCATAAATGCAGATACAGAGCGGTCAGGTGCGCAAGGGACATGACCAATGGGTGCGGTACCGCAAGTAATGCTAAGAGAAAGTGCGAAACCAGAGTTTTAGAGATTTTTAAGGACTTTCTCTCATTTTCAAAGATTGATATGCAGAGCTGAGGTTTAAGACTTGCAAAGGAGGTATGTGTGAGTGGTGATAGACTCATATTGATTACAGAAAGTCATGGTGACAATTTTTCGTGTAACAGATTGCCCCCTAAAGTGCGAAGTCTGTAATAGATGAGGATGGTTTTTGTCATCTAAGAAGAGTGAAGTACTTTATCATTTCAAGGATCTTCCTGTGGATACCC